>VZTH01011316.1:321-15688 GCA_013397815.1 Aleadryas rufinucha
CTGGGGGAGTTTTGAGGGGGACAGGATTGTTTGGGGGGCTTGTGAGGGTGCTCCGGAGGTATCCATAGGCTTTAGGAAGCATCCAGAGGTGACGGGGATGACTTGGAGGCGATGCCTCCGTGGGATGCTCCGGGCTTGGCGGGGTTCCGTGGAATTCTGGAGAGGAGCTGGAGTGGCCCCGGCTGCATTCCCGGGGGGTTTTTTGGGGGAGCCGACACGCGTCCCGTGCGCCCGCCGCAGGTTCTCCCACATGATCCGGGACAAGGCGCTCCGCACGTCCTGGGCGCGGAAAATGAAGGAGAGGCAGGAGAAGAAGCTGGTCCGGGATCTGGCACGGCAGCTGGAGGAAGCCAAGCAGAGGGAGAAAGAGGTAACGCGGCTCGGGAACCGGGGAACTCCCGCTTTTCCCCAGCGCAATCCCATGCCCCGCCCTCATCCCGGCCGTCAGAGCTGTGGCAGAGCCCAGGGAAAAGGCGGCTGCGGTGGGGAATTCCCGGCCCTGGTGCCAAATCCAGGCGGCGACCGTCGCACGCTCCGAGTCACCGACTCGGAATAAACTCCCTGGGGTCAGTTCCAGCCTCTCCCGGGCTGGAAAAGCCGCTGGAATGACGGATTTCACGCTCGGGCGGGCGTCGGAGCTGGGTTGGGCTTTAATCCCGGAGGGAAAGGATCCGCAGGGAATGTTTTGGTGCTGCTCCCCAACTTCCCCTCCCCGCAGGAAAAGAAGCGGCGGCGGGAGGAAAACCTGAAGCGGCGCCTGGAAAACGAGCGGAAAGCCGAGGTTGTCCAAGTGGTGAGTCCCTTTTCCCAGCTGGGAACGGCACCGGGAACACCCCACCACCTCTCCTTTGCTCCGGTTCCTCTCCCTGTGTCCCTCTTTGGAGCGCACTGGGGGATTCCCAGCAAAGCCAGGCACGCTGGGAGAGCGTTCCCTGCGTTCTCCCGAGCTTGGGAACACCAGGACTGAGGGATAACGGGGTGCTGGAGCCAGGAAAACGTGGCACTGATGGGGATCCGTGTGGGAAAAGCACGGAGAGACCCGGGAGCGCAGGGTGGGTGAGGATGGGGTTAGTCTGGGGACAAATCCGCTCCTAAATCCCGAATCCTTGGGCAGTGGGAAGCTGGGAGCCATCCATGCCCATCCTCCCTCATTCCCACGCTCTGCCCCATCCCTGGAAACGCTCCAGGATGGGGGCACGGAGCTACCTGCACTGGTGGAAGTGGAACTGGATCGTCCTCCAGGTCCCTTCCAACCCCGAACTGCTCCAGGATCCCGTGATTCCATGAAATCTCCGACCCCACCTTCTCCTTTCCCGTTTCCCAGATCCGGAACCCGCTGAAGCTCAAGCGGGCCAGGAAGAAGCAGCTGAGGCGGGTGGAAAAGCGGGATACGCTGGCCCTGCTCCAGAAGACGCCCGTGAGGCACAGCAAGGCCACGGAATGAGGCGGGAATCGGGATCCCGCTCCTCTCCAGGGGTTTTTTCCCCCCTCCCCTCGCCGGGCGGGAATCACCGCCGGGACTTTCAGTGTTGGACAAACAACAGGACGGAGCTGGGGGGGGTTGTTATCCCACAGGAACCAGCTGCTGGATGCCCCAGTCCCTGTGGGAATCAGGATGTGGCCGGCGGCAGAGGCTGGAAGAGAACTTTGCTTTCCCAAATTTGCCTTTTCCTCGTAAAAATGAGTGGGAACTGAGACGGATTCGCCTCTGGTGGCTCCAGGGGGACTGGTGGCTCCAGCTGGGGCCTTCCCTAAGGCGTTCCTAGGATTGGAACGTGCCGTGGCCCCTCATTCCCTGCAGCTCCCCCTTCTCCAGAGAGGGAATTCCCGTTGGGAATGAGCCCTGGAGCCTGTCACCAAGGATGGGGACACAGCATCACACACCCTCCTGTGGGAGGGGGGAAACGCTGGGAATGTGGCAGGGGCTGGAAGTGGGAAATCCACGTGGATTTCTTCACATTCCTGGTTTTCCTTGGTCCGTGAACACCCCTTCTTTCTGCATTCCTGGTGGCTGTGAGCTGGGATGGGGAGGGGACAGAGCAGGGCACCGGGTGGGAAATGGGGCTGCAGGAAGCAGTGGGAAGTGCTGGGATGGGAATGAGGGGCCCTGGAGCTTCATCCTGGGGTGACAATTTGGGAGATTGGGATTAGGGATGTCAGAATTGGGATGGGGTGTCCCATCTCGTGTCCAGGATCGGGGGGGTGCCGCAGGGAAAGCAGGGGACAGGCGGGAATTTCGGGGTGCGGCCGGTGCCAGCCGGGCACGGGGTCACGGGGCAGGAGGGCGGCTCTGCCCTCGCCATTCCCGGGTTAATGATTTCCAAGGAATACCTCGAGCCTCTCCCTGTGCGGGATCCCGTGGTTCAGGCTGTGCCCGGCAGGTGGTAAGAGAAAGGGGAAGCTCCCCGGGGGCCGATTTCCTGGTGGGACGGATGTGGGAGAAGCTCGTGTCTCCTCCCAGGGCTGGATTGGGGCCAGCATTCCCGTTCCCGGCCTGCCGTGCCGCACGGAGAGGGAGGGAGCGGGCTGCACTCGGGAATTTGGGGCTTGGATCCACACTCCGCTCCGGCCCTGGGGTGGGGAGGAGGATAAAAGGAAAGGGGGGTGGACGGTGGGTGCTGGGAATGCCGGGGGCTGGGAGACACATGGAAAAGGGGTGTCCCGGCTGAGCTTCGGAGCGGAGGGTTTGGGGTCAGAGGGTGCGAAGGTGGTAGGGAAGGGAGGGGATGGGGAAAAGGGAAGCAGGGAAAGGGAAGCAAGGAAAGAGGGACCGGAAGGACAGGACCGCGAAGGGAGGGCGTAAGGAGCAGGGAAGGAGGGGACAAGGGACAGGGACCACGAGGGGGTGGGGACGTGGGAAGGAGGGATCGGGACAAGGAAAGAGGGATCGGGACAAGGAAAGAGGGATGGCAGCAGGACCACAAACCCCAAACCCCCCCGTGAGGATATCCCTGGGGACAATCCCCTGCCGCCAGCCCCGCTCCCGGGCGTGGCAATCCCCGCGGGACACTCAGGGCGGTTCCCGTTCCCAGGTGCGCCATGGTGGAGGTGACAGTGACCCCGCAGTCCTCGCTGGCCGACCGGCCGGTGCAGATCCGCGTGAGGGGACTGTCCCCATCCCAGCTCGTCACCCTCCGGGCATGGCTGAAGGACGAGCAGGGCGAGCGCTTCCAATCCCGCGCCTTCTTCCGCGCCGACGGAGCGGGAGAGGTGGATCCCGGGCTCCACGCCGCCCTGGGGGGCAGCTACTCCGGGGTGTGGCCCATGGGGCTACTGTGGTTCCTGCAGCCCGACACCCTTTTCCGACGGCTGGTCAAGCGGGATGTGGCCGGCAGCCCCTTCCGCGTCCGGCTGGAGGTGCTGGACGGGCTCTCCCTGGGCACGGATCCCAAGGAGCAGCCGCTGGCGTCCTGCGAGGCCGAGCGCTGGTACGTGGGGCCCGGAGTGCAGCGGGTGCCCGTCCGTGAGGGAAGGGTCCGTGGCGCCCTGTTCCTGCCTCCCGGTGAGCATGGGGGAGCAGGGAATTCCGGGATGTCAGACTTTGGGATATTGAACCTTGGGAGCCTGGGATATTGATGGTGAACCTTGGGATCCTGGGGGTGCCAAGCATTGGGACCCTTGGGGCTTGTGGGATGCTAAACCTTAGGATTCCTGGGTTGTCCAGCCTTGGGACCCCTGGGATTGTGAACCTTGGGATCCCTGGGATGCCCAGCCTTGGGTTCCTTGGGATCCCAAACCCCAGGATCTTGGGATGCCCAGCCATGAGACCCCTAGGATAATGAACTTTGGGATCCCCAGGATGCCCAGCCTCAGGACCCCTGGAATACCCAACCTTGGGACCCCCAGGATACTGTACCTCATGGCCCCTGGGATGCCCAACCACGGAACCTCCAGTGGGACATCACCGGTGGCTCCCCATCCCTGACGTTCTCCCTGTCTTCCCACAGGTCCAGGCCCCTTCCCGGGGGTCATCGACCTGTTTGGGGGCGCAGGGGGGCTGATCGAGTTCCGGGCAGGGCTCTTGGCCAGCCGGGGCTTTGCCGTGCTGGCCCTCGCCTTCTTCGCCTACGATGACCTGCCCCGGGTCCTGGCCCAGCTGGACCTGGAATATTTTGAGGAAGCGGCAGAGCTGCTCCTCCGGCATCCCAAGGTGAGTCCTAGAGCGCGGAAAAGGGCACCTGTGAGCCGGGATGTGCTGGGGATTGGGGGCAACTGGGTGAGGGGGATGTCCAGGTAACCAGGGATTGTCCTGGGGACTAGGAATGCCCTGGGGACATCCCCATCCTGGTGACCAGGGATGTCCAGGGGACCAGGGATGGTTCTGGGGACCAGGAATGCCCTGGGGACATCCTCGTCCTGGTGAGTGGGATGTCCAGGTGACCAGGAATGTCCTGGGGGACATCCCCATCCTGGTGAGCAGGATNGGGATGTCCAGGTAACCAGGGATTGTCCTGGGGACTAGGAATGCCCTGGGGACATCCCCATCCTGGTGACCAGGGATGTCCAGGGGACCAGGGATGGTTCTGGGGACCAGGAATGCCCTGGGGGACATCCCCATCCTGGTGAGCAGGACGTCCAGGTGACCAGGGGAACGTCCCAGGGTGTTGTCCCACGCACCAGGAATGTCCCAGGGAGTGGGGATATCCCTGTGAATGGGATATCCTGATGACTGGAGCTATCCCACGAGGACATCCTTGCCCTGGCACCGCGGGATTGTCCCGGTGTTATCCCCGTGTCTCACCCCAGCCTGGCTCCGTTTCCTCTCGCTCCAGGTCCGAGGCCCCGGCCTGGGCGTGGTGGGCGTCTCCAAAGGCGCGGAGGTGGCCTTGGCCATGGCCACCTTCCTGCCTCAGGTGGTGGCCACGGTGTGGATCAACGGCACGGCCTTCCTGCACGGGAACCCGCTGGTGTACCGGGAGCTGCGCATCCCTCCCATCCCCTACCACACCGAGCGCATCCTGTTCACCGAGCTGGGAGCCTTGGACAACTCGGCCGTCTTCGACGACCCCCGCGACCCCGCCTACCGCGCCTCGGCCATCCCGGTGGAGAAGGTCCAGGGAAAAGTCCTGTTCGTGGTGGGAGAGGCCGACCGCAGCTTCAACAGCAAGCTCTTCGCCGAGCTGGCGCTGGCGCGGATGCCGCCGGAGAGAGGCCGGCTGCTGTCGTATCCCGGCGCCGGGCACCTGATCGAGCCGCCCGGATCGCCGCTGTGCAGCGTGTCCAGCATCCGCGGCACCCCCAGGCCCGTGGCGTGGGGGGGAGAGCCCCAGCCCCACGCCCGGGCCCAGGAGGATTCCTGGCGGGAGATCCTGAGGTTCTTGGAGCTCCAGCTGGGATCGGTGGCCACCATGAAGCTGTGAGGGGTGGGGACGAAGCGGGGTTGGGGTCGCCGGGGTTGTGGCCACGGGGAATAAAGCGTCGCTGGAGGGTTGCTGCCTGTGCTCCTGGGGGATGGAAGTGTGGGACAAAGGTTGGACAGAGATTTGGGAGATGTTTGTTTGGGAGAGATTTATTTGGGAGAGATTTATTTGGGAGAGGTTTATTTGGGAGAGGTTTATTTGGGAGAGGTTTATTTGGGAGAGATTTATTTGGGAGAGATTTATTTGGGAGATGTTTGGGAGATGTTTGGGAGATGTTTGGGAGATGTTTGGGAGATGTTTGGGAGATGTTTGGGAGATGTTTGGGAGAGATATTGGAGAGATATTGGAGAGATATTGGAGAGATATTGGAGAGATATTGGAGAGATATTGGAGATATATTGGAGATTTATGGGAGGTATACTGGAGAGATTTGGGAGAGAGGTTTGGGAGATGTTTGGGAGAGAGATCTGGGAGAGATCTGGGAGATATATTGGAGTGGAGTTATATTGGAGTTATATTGGAGTTATATTGGAGTTATATTGGAGATATATTGGAGATATATTGGAGATATATTGGAGATATATTGGAGATATATTGGAGATATATTGGAGATATATTGGAGATATATTGGAGATATATTGGAGATATATTGGAGATATATTGGAGATATATTGGAGATATATTGGAGATATATTGGAGATATATTGGAGATATATTGGAGATATATTGGAGATATATTGGAGATATATTGGAGATATATTGGAGATATATTGGAGATATATTGGAGATATATTGGAGATATATTGGAGATATATTGGAGATATATTGGAGATATATTGGAGATATATTGGAGATATATTGGAGATATATTGGAGATATATTGGAGATATATTGGAGATATATTGGAGATATATTGGAGATATATTGGAGATATATTGGAGATATATTGGAGATATATTGGAGATATATTGGAGATATATTGGAGATATATTGGAGATATATTGGAGATATATTGGAGATATATTGGAGATATATTGGAGATATATTGGAGATATATTGGAGATATATTGGAGATATATTGGAGATATATTGGAGATATATTGGAGATATATTGGAGATATATTGGAGATATATTGGAGATATATTGGAGATATATTGGAGATATATTGGAGATATATTGGAGATATATTGGAGATATATTGGAGATATATTGGAGATATATTGGAGATATTTGGGAGGTATTTGGGAGATATATGGCAGCTATTTGGGGGAGATTTATGGGAGAGATTTATGGGAGAGAGATTTGGGAGAGATATTTGGGAGGGATATCTGGGAGGGATATCTGGGAGAGATATCTATCTTGGAGATACCTTGGAGATATCTTGGAGATGTTTGGGAGATGCATCATCTGTATGTTGGATGCATATAGGATATATATTGGACACATGGGATATATATATAGGATACATATCAGATGTATATCAGACATATACGTAGGATATAAACTGGATACATATGGAACATGTGTAGGATATAGAATGATGGCTCAGATGTATATATAGGACATATATGGGGCACAGATGGAACATCTATTGGCCATATATCAGCCCAGCTGTGACTCTGGGGACACACCGCTCTCTCTGCAGTTGTCCCCCTTCCCAAGGAGGTTTGAGGGAATCACATCCAGCTCCCAGCTCCTCACACCCTCCCACCGGGATCCCCCTGGCCCTGGGAGCTGGCGTGTCCCAGGACATGGGACAGGGAGCGGCTGTGACCGGGACTCTGGGCAGGGTGGGGAGGGGTGATGCCGTTTCATCCGCAGTGAAGATAAATCCCAGGAGGGAAACGAGGGGAAAGGGAGGCGGAGGGAATGCCCCTGGAGGACTTTGGGTGCCCTGTGGCACTGCCAGCAGGGCACAGCCGGGGTGCAGCAGGGATTTGGGACAAGTGACTGATTCCCAGTCCCTCAGATGCCTCCAGGGCCGTGCCACTGTGTCCCCTGGTCCAGTGGCTGTCCCAGGAGTGGCATGTCCAGATGTCACCGCTGTCCCTACTGACCCTGGGGAGGTGGGCACACGCCAGCCTCCTCCTTTCCCCCCGGATAACCTGATCCAGCTGGGCATCCTGCCCGGCGCCAGCTCCGTTCCCTGTTCTCCGGGACAGAGTCTCCAAGTGTGGGATAAGCTTGGTTTGTCCCTGGTCACCGTGACACGGCCACGGGAGGTGACCACAGGGCCGGGGCACCGAGGTCACCGGCGGCACGGGAGCGAGGAGCCCCGGGCAGAGCTCATCCCACGGGATCAGCTGATCCCAATCCACCCCCTGCATCCCAGGATATAAACCCACACCGTAGAGCCCCGTGCTCCGGCCGTGTCACCGCCATGGGACGGAGCTGCTCCTTCCTCCTGCTCCTCTTCGTCCTGTCCCCGTGGCCCAGAGGCACCGTGGCGCTCCTGCAGTACCGCCACGACTGCGGAGAGCTGGGAATGCAGCTCCTGGTCTTCCCGCCCCACGGCCGCACCGTCCGCTTCAAGGTCCTGGGTGAGTGCGGGGACTCCCTGGCTCCCCTCGGGGTGCTGGATTTCCCTGGGATTCCCCTGAAAACCGGAGCGTTCCGTGGTGGTGGTATCCCAAGGGGATGAGCCCAGTGGTTTGGTGCTGCTGGTGGGGTTTCCATGCTCCTGGATGTGTCACTTCCCTGCATCCACGGTGTCCCCCCCAGATGAGTTTGGCTCCCGCTTTGACGTGGCCAACTGCTCCATCTGCCTCCACTGGCTGAATTCCAGGGAGGACGGCTCCGTCATCTTCTCCTCCGGCTACAAGGGCTGCCACGTCCTGGTCAAGGTGACGCTCCCGTCCCCTCCACGGTCCCCTCCGGTGGGATGGGGGTGACTGTCCCTCGTGTCTCCCTCCCCCCCCCAGGAGAACCGCTACGTGCTGCGGGTGCAGCTGGAGGAGCTGCTGTCCAGCGGGGTCCCGGTCACCTCCTACGAGGTCAACATGACCTGCCCCAAGCCGGGTGGCTCTGAGATGATCCCAAATGGAAACCGGGAGCAGGTCCGGGACGACGGAGTCCTGTTCTCCCACACCGGCCTCCTGCACCACGTCTCCGAGTCCTCCCTCACCCTCGCGGGGTCCCAGCACTCATCCCAAGACCGCTTGGAGCAGGTTCACACCGTGGGACGGCACCAGCCCGGCTCAGAGCTTCCCGGGATCTGGCACCATTCCAGTCCGGCTCACCCGGGGCTTCTGTCCCAGCCTGGTGGGGCTCGTCCCGTCACCCCAATCCAGGGAAGCTTCATCCACCCGGGAGTGCAGCCCCCCCAGCCCGGGGGGCAGAGCCAGCCAGGGTTCCTCCGCCCAGTGCTCGTATCCCAAAACCATCCCGGTTCGGTGCATCCCGGGGGTCAGACCCAGCCGGGGCACCTGCGTCCAAGCTTTGTATCCCAAAACCAGCCCGGGATGGTGCATCCAGGGGGTCAAAGCCAGCCAGGGATTCGCCCGGGGTTTGTATCCCACAACCAGCCTGGCTTGACCCCCGCTGGTGCCCAGACTCCAGCAGGATTCCTGCGCCCGGGAGCTCAGCCCCCAAACCAGCCAGGAATATCTCGTCCCAGCCATCACTCCAACTCCCACACCGAGCTCCAAGGCCACGCCGGGCTGCTCCATCCCGGCCATCCCAGCCCGGCTTTGGTGCGCCCGGGACTCCCATCCTGGCCGGGTTTGATCAGCCCCGGACTCCACGCTCAGCCCCAGCCGGGCCCGGGACGCCCAGGGCTGCAGCCCCTGCCTGGATTGCTGCATCCCGGGATTCACTCCCAGCCCAGCCTGCTGCAGCCCACGGCGCTCTTCTACCCCTCGGCAGGGGCAGGTAAGGCAGGAAGATGGGATGGAGGAAAACCAGGACAACGGGAGACGGCCTCGAGGTGCTTTTCCAAGCTCGATCCCACGCCGTGCCCGCTCTCTGCTTCCCGCCAGGCACGCTGCTGACGCGGGAGCAGTGCCAGGTGCCCGCGGGCCGGATGCCGTGCGTGGCTCCGCAGGGACGGGATGGATGCCTGCAGGCGGGATGCTGCTACGACGACATGGACCGTGCCACCCCCTGCTATTACGGGAACACCGGTAGGACACCCGGAGGCGAATCCCGAAATCCCCGCCCGGCGCCGGGAGAGGGTGCTCGGGGGTGACGGAGCCCTCTCCGCGGCGTCGCAGCCACCGTGCAGTGCCTGCTGGAGGGACACTTCGTCCTGGTGGTCCCGCGGGGGATGGTGGCCCCGCCCTACAACCTGGACAGCGTGAGGCTGGCCAGCAGCCAGGCGGGCTGCGAGCCCCTGCACGTGTCCGAGGCCTTCGTCATGTTCCGCTTCCCGGTCACCCACTGCGGCACCACTGTGCAGGTAGGGCTGGAAAACCCCAGAGAACCCCCCAGCTGGGGTCACTTCAGGGTAGGAGTGCCCCAAACCCTGATCCTTTTATCCCCTGGGATGCTCCCAGTCCCATGTTTCCCCCTCCCAAGCTCCAGGATAAAGAGCTCACCCACGCGCTGCCTCCCACCTCAGATCCCGATCCATGTATCCCCCAGGATGTTCCCCATTCTTGTGTTCCCCGTGCAGGTGATCGAGGACAGGCTGATCTATGAGAACCAGCTGATCTCCACCATCGACGTCCAGGGGTCCCCCCGTGGCTCCATCACCCGGGACAGCGTCTACATGTGAGGGAAAAGGGGGGAAAAATCCGGGAGGAGAGCCTGGATTCCCCCTTGGATCAACCCAGTCCTCGCTCCTGCCACGTCCCTGGTGCTGTGCCCACAACTCGGGCTGAGGGGGGCTGATGGAGGATTTGGGAGTCTCCCACTTTTCTCTCCCTCTTTTCCCCCAGTCTCCAAGCCCGGTGCATCTACAACGCCAGCGACCTCATTCCCTTGGGAATGGAGGTGGCCGTGCCCCCTACGGCCGCTGCCCTGGCCGTGCCGGGCCCGCTGGGGCTGCAGCTGCGCATCGCCACCGGTCAGTGCTCCCCATCCTGCTCCCCGTCCCGCTCCCCGTCCCACTCAACCCCTCCTGACATTCCCACAGACGAATCCTACAGCTCCTACCACCCCGTGGGCGACTTCCCCCTGGTGAGGGTGCTGCGGGACCCCATTTACGTGGAAGTCCGGCTGCTCCAGAAGACGGATCCCAACCTGGTGCTGGTGCTGCACCACTGCTGGGCCTCCCCTGGCTCCCACGCCACATCCCAGCCCCAGTGGCCCATCCTGGTGGAGGGGTGAGTGGAAAAGGACGGGAAGATGGATAGTGGGGGGGTCACTGAGCTGACACAGCGTCCTTGTTTCCCGCCCAGGTGTCCCTTCCAAGGGGACAACTACAGGACGCGGCTGATTCCAGTGGGTCCGGCCTCTCCGGAGCTGCCCTTCCCGAGCCACTACCAGCGCTTTGTCATCTCCACCTTCGCCTTCGTGGAGCCTCCCAGCATGGCTGTGCTGGAGGGGGAGGTGAGGGGGATCCCCCCAAATCCCTCATTGTTGGGAATCTTTCATTGTTGGGAATCTTTCATTGTTGGGAATCCTTCAGAGCTGGGAATCCCCCATCCCAACACCGACCTCGCTTGCACCCTTTTGGGAAGCTCACACTGCTTTTGGGGGTAACTCAAGGTTTTGGGGATGCCTTTTGTGGGGGTTCCCTTGAGGCTTGGGGATCCTTTTTTGGGGGGATCCCCAGGTGACAGCTGGCATTCCCGTGGCTCCCAGGTGTACATCTCCTGCAGCGCTTCCGTGTGCCACCTGGCCCAGCCGGAGCCCTGCCGGCCCTCCTGCCAGCTGGGAGTGCCCTCACGTGAGTCCAGGGATTTGGGGGGGGATCTCTGTGTGTCCCACTCTTCCCAAGCCACCCTGCTGCTCCCTGCAGGAGCACGGAGGTCTCCGGGGGACAGGAGCACGGGTGACAGCGTGGGGACAGCCACATCCCAGGGATGCGTCATCTTTCCCGAGGTTCCCAAGAGAGGGGGAGCTCGGCAGAGAGGCTGAGGGGTGAGTGCCTTCTGCTCCCTAAAAAGGCCTCCATCCCAAAATCCCCCTTCATCCCCCCAAGTTATCTCCTCGTCCTCTTCCTCCTCGCAGCTCCGGACTCCACCTGGATGCCGCTGGATGTCTCTGGGAAAGCTGGGAAAATAAACCAGTGCAGAGCACGGCTCTAAGGGTGGTTTGTCCTTGGGAGGGGAGGAAAGAGGGTCCCTCATCCCCATTCCCAAACTGGAAGCAGCCACAGCCCCCCGCCGCAAATCCCACCCAGCCCTTCACAGGAGCCTCTTCCAGCTGGGATGACAGGGAATAATTCTTTATTTCCATACTGAAACTAAGTAACTGCTTACAAAACCTGCGCAGCGCTCCCTTCCCTCCCTCCCTCCCTCCCTCCTTCCTTCTCCACATCCCAGCCTCAAACTTCCACCGGGATCGGGGGGGGGTTTTTTTTGTCAAACCAGTTACAAGCACAAAACAATCTAAAGGAGGAAAACACACGGAATTGGGGGAAAAAAACTAAACAGATTCACGGAGCCACGGGGAAGGCGACGCCCCGACTTCCCCTGTGCCGACAGCTACAACAGAGGAGCTTCATCCCACTTGGATAACCCCACACGGATACTCCCACCCGCCTCCCACCCCCAACCCCAAAAAAACAACGCCAGCCCCGCTTCCAGGGCTACAGGCTGTAGAACTTGAGGCTCCGATCCATGCCCGTGGAAGCGATGAACTTGGCGTGGTGGCCGAAGGCCACTCCCGTGGTCAGGCCGCTGTGCTCTGGGGACGGAAAACAACCCACGGTCACAATCCCGAGCGGATTTGTCCCGTTCCCACCCCGTCCACTTCCGTGATTCCCAAAATCCCTCACCTGTGAAGTGGAGGATCTCCGTCCACTGCTTGCAGATGTAGATCTGGACGTCGGTCCCGCCCAGAGCCAGGTAAGTCCCACTCTGGTCGAAAATCAGGGATTTCACCTGCGGAGAAGAAGCGCGGCGAGGCGTCGGAAAAGCTCCGCGCGGCTTTTTTTCGGGATGCCGCCGCGACCCCCGGAGCAGAGAGGCCGTGGAGGGGGAGTGGGGAAAGAAGGGACGTGGCACACCTCGAAGTTGTTATCCAGCTGCAACGTCTTGAAGTTCTTGAGCTTCCTCAGATCCCAGAGCTTGACCGAGGAGTCGTCGGCTGCCGTGGCCAGGTAGTATCCGTTCTCGGAAAAGGCGATGCTGGTGATGGGGCCGGAGTGTCCTGGGAAGTTGGCCACGTTGGTGCGTTCCTGGGGATAAGTCGGAAAGAGGGAATCACGGCACCGGAACGTGGCACCGTTCCCAACCGACCAGCGGCTGCTGCTCCGGAGCCGGAATCTTGGGGGTTTTTGGGGAAAACTCCCAAAAGCGTCCCTCAAACTCCCTCTCCTTGGACTGATCCCCAAACCGCCCCCTGCTCCCGCACGTTCCCGTCAGCCCTTACCTTCAGATCCCAGATCTTGATTTGGGAATCCATCGTTCCCGTCCCAAAAATGAGCCCGTCCGGGTGGAACTGGGCACAGGTGAGAGCTGCGGAGACAGCGGGAGCATCGGAGGCTCGGGAAGACTCAAGAGGGCTGGGAAGATCTCCCAAGAGGGTTGGGAAGATTTGGAAGGCTGGGAAGCCTCAAGAGGGTTGGGGACAACTCAAGAGGGTTGGGGAGATTCGGGGATTTGGAAATATTGGGAGAGCTGGCAAAACTCAGGAAGGTTGATGAGATTGGAAGTGTTGGGAAGACTCGGGAAAGTTGATGAGAATGGAAGGGTTGGGAAGACTCAGGAAGGTTGGGAAGGCTACCAAAACCCCCACAAAGCAATTCCCATGAACTCTACGACCCGAGGGCTGTCCAGGATGGGGACAATCATCTCCAAGCCTTACCACACCCAGAGCTCTCATCCGTCACCTTGGTGAGGACACGGCCCGTCTGGATATCCGAGAAAGCCCAGTACTGGGAGAGAGGGAAAAGTGTCGGATACAGAAGGGCTGGGAAGTGGAGATGGGATCTGCGGGATGGGGGGGAAGGGATCCACCTGGTCATCCGAGGAGCTGAGCAGGTAATCACCCGTGGCGTGGAGGCTGAGGCCGGTCACGGAGCCCTCGTGGGCACGGACCACCTGGACGCAGGAGGCGTTGGGAACGGACCAGATCCGGATCGTGGCGTCGGGAGAAGCCGAGAACACCAAGTCCTACGCCAGGAGAACACGGGGGAGGTTCACGTGGGAAGAGCTCAGCTCTCCCAGAGCTCCCGACGGGAGATCCCGCCCGAGAACGGTCCCGATATCCCAATTTGAGGCATCCTGGAAGCGAGGGAAGAGCAGGACGCACCTGGGACGGGTGGAAGACGACGCTGGTGACCTTCTTGGTGTGGCCCTTGAGCGTGGCCAGGATCTGCTCCGAGCTCTTGTCGAACACGATGACGTTTTTGTCGGCCCCACCTGGAAAACCGAGCGGGCAAGCGCTGGGATTGGGGCCCACCCACTCCAAACCCACCCGCCTCACGTCCCTCATCCCACTCCAAATCCCTGATATCACAGAGAAGGAGACCCCCTCCCAGGTGGGAAACCCCCAGGATAGCTCCCCTTACCAGTGAGGATCTTGTTGGTGTCGGAAGGACACAGATCCAAGGCCAGAATTCCCGGGATGCTGGCGCTGTGCAGCCCCTGCGTGAGGGAGGAGCCGTGTCACAGGATCCCGCATCGACGCCACGAGCAGGGAAACGCTCCCAAAGGGAATCAAGAAGGGATTCCCAGCTCCACAAGGGAGTTTTCCAGTCCTTTCCCATCCCGGCACTCACCACGTGCGAGGCCACCTGCCGGTACTTGCTGAGCTCCTCCGGCTTCACCAGCTCCTCCGGGACTGTCTTTCCTCTCTGGAAAAAACAGGGATAAACCTCAGCCTGTGCCGGAGCACGGCGCATCCCGGATCCCACGGAATCCTTGGATAAAGCCGCTCACCTTCTTGCGCTCCGTGGTCAGCACCGTCGCCTTGTCTTGGAGCTGGAAAACAAACGGAGGGTGGGCACAGGCCGGGAATTCCACGGTGGGAATGGGGAGAGGGGGGAACACGTGGAAGACCCCCCCCCCCCCCTCNCGGGGGAGACCCCCCCCCCCCCCGTTACCTTCAGGATGATCTCCGGGGTCATTCCCGCCAGCTCTCCCAGATCCATGGCCTCGCCAGCGCCCTGCGAGGGAAACATAGACAAGGGATGCACAGAGGCAATGTGGGCGCAACGGGCGAGAAAAGGGTTGGGAATGGGTGGGAAAAGGGTTGGGAAGGAGCAGGAAAAGGGTTGGGAAGGAGCGGGAGAAGGGCCGGGATGGGGAGCAGCGACTCACGGCCGCGTTGGGCTGCGCCGACGGCACCGCCTGGGGCACGATGAGCCCGGCCTGAGGCTTCAGCGTGGCCAGAGCTGCAAGGACACAACAAATTCAAGGGGAAAACCGGGATAAAGCGCATCCCAGCGCCCTCTCCCGGGAAGGCCAGGCGTCCCCATCACCTTCTCTGGCGGCGGTGACCTCCTTGGTGAGGCGGGCGATGACCCTGCAGGCGGCATCGTGCTGGTAGAGGGCGTGGGACAGCTCCTGGCGCGTGGTCTGCAGCTGCTGGCGCAGCGTGAAGCTGTGCAGCATCACGGCGTCCTGCCGGGGAAAGGGCCGGGGTGAGCCCCGGGAAGGGCGGGAAGCGAGCCCCGGGAGCGGCCCCCGGCACTCACCCACTCGTCCTGCAGGGCTTTCAGGATGGCCGGGATGCTGGTGGCCGAGGGGGGCTTGGGGCGGATCGGGTGGGCGACTGCAAGGAGGGGGGGGGGATGCGTCATCCGTGTCCCCGTTATCCCTACGGATCGCCGCGCTCCCGCCCCTTGCCGTTCCCGTGTCACCATCCCAAATTTATCCCGCCTTTCCCAGCCGAGTTTGGCACCTCACGCCCACCCCGGCAAACCCCAAAACGCCTCGGGCCCCCCCATTCCCGC
>VZTH01011317.1:0-152351 GCA_013397815.1 Aleadryas rufinucha
CAAGAGCCCTCTGGGTTACCGCAGTCCAGGAGCCGTGTCACAATGGCCTCTGGGCACATGATGTCAGACTGCATCAAGTGTCTGAGGCTCGTGGGATGAAATTCAAGTAGACCAGGGACTGGGTCTTTTTCTTTTTTCCCAACAAGCCCCTTCAGTGCTCCAGGCTGGGGAAAGAGTGGCTGGAAAGCTCCCAAGGGCAAAATATCGACAGGGGCTGAACATGAACCTACGTGTGCCCAGATGGGCATACATTCCAGTGTCTTCCTGACCTGCATCAGGGATTGTTCTATGACTTATCTCTTGTAGCCATCAGTATTAGAAGGTTCAGTATAAAATTCTGAAAATCGTATGTTGGATGTGAAGTTCATTTGACCTTGTTCCATGCTGACAAATGATCAGACACTTCAGTGAATCTATCATTTAGGAGTTATCTTCCTATACAGTCTGCCGTCACCTCTGCAAGACCAAATTTTCACCCAAGCATGATCTTCTAGAAACTACTTCGCACATAATTTCTGCTTGTAAATAATAAGTACAATACTACTGGTTGGAACTACTCAGAAAAGTAAGCTCTGAAATTGGTAATAAGTGTTTGCAGTTTCACACTTAAATCTTTGTAAGATTGAATATGTCATTCACACTAGAACAGCCATCTACGTCTCTAGGGGCTGAGTGATATAAATGCAAAGCAGTTTACGGTTGGTTTTGTTCTTTTCCAGAAGGCTTCAATTTACTACTTCTCCTGGGAAGAAAAGAGCATTTTCAAAGGCATAAAAAATGTGTGGACACCCATCTCTTATTGACATCTTTGAAAATCACCATTTAAGTGGGATGATTTACTTAATAGCCATATTTTACTTGATTCTTTACCAATCAGCTTCATTAGGTCCTTAAAAACACTTTTCCTCTTAGAATTAATTCTGACCCAAAAAAAAAAAAAGGCCAAGGCATTTCAGTCACTCCCTCTCAAAATACCACAGTTGCATTAATGTAAGCTCCACTGTTTTCAGCTGTAACTACAGAACACCAAAACTTATTTTTATAAGGTTGCTAGGCAGTTAAACCACCTTGAAAGAAATGAACTATCTGTGTGAAAGTATATACAATAAAGTTATTGATGGAATACTAAATTAAGAAAAAGAATACGTGAGAGCTAAATCCAAAGATATTTACTGGCATTGTACTATTATATTCCAGCAACACTGACATTTCAGTCTGCAGCTTCCAACAGCCACTGAGATATAATTTAAGCCCCAAAATCAAAACTGTCCGTGCTTTTGGACCCATGAGATGGGGGAAAAGTTGATTTTAAAGCAGCATTTTTCTTTCCTCCAACTTTCTGTGTCTCACAAGTACACTGTAAGTTTCACACACTTTTCCTTCTGGAAAAGGACTTGCTCACTGCTTTTGATACAAAACTGTAGAACCACAAGAATAATTTAGGCGTAAAGGGACATTTAGAATTCATAGAATTGCTTTGGTTGGAAGGGATGTCCAAGATCATCTAGTTCCAACGCCTGAATTCATCAGTTCCATGACACGGTGTGGTGGTCGGTGGCAGGGCACCGCGTCCTCCCCGAAAGCATCACTCAAAGGGGTCGCCCGGGCGGTGCCACACAAGCACGCTCGCAAGCACACTGACGCACCCGTGCAGGTGGATGCACGCAGCCACTCACACAAACACTACCACGATAGCTCTGAAGCGTCGCCAGAGACAGAGGTGGGAGGGTTCTTCATATGGGGCTCCACAAGGTAGTTTATTGCCACACGCACAAAGGGGTCCAGGAACGAAGAACACGAGGCGATGGAGGGTCCAAAGGTTTTATACGGGGGCTGGATAGGGGTGGAGAGAACATCAGGGACCAATGGTGGAAGGGTACAGGGGTGGAGCATAGGCAGGGCCAGGGTCCAGGGACCAATGAGGGAGCTCTGGAGGAGGAGCACCAGGGCACGGGCCAATGAGGGAACGGGAAAGGGAGAACTTTCCTGAGGGGACACATATAGGGTAAAAAGGGGTAGGGAGGCTAACGGGCCAATCAGGAGAACAAAACTCTGGTATATTAACATAATCAATTAATACAAAGCCTTCTGGGAAGGCTCACCCTAATCTAAGAGCCCCTTAAGGCTCATCCTTCCAGGGGGTTGCATCAGACCTCGGAGCTGTCCCACCAGTGGACCACCGCCTCCAGTTCTTTTGGCTCATTGGTCACTCCTGCTGCGGGCCTAACCACCGCAACAGTTCCATCTGTTCTGAACTCTTGTACAAAGCGTGGCCAGTTTTGAAGCAGGATCTGAGCTGGAAACCAGAAGCACCAGAAGGTCAGAAGGGTTATAAATCACATGAGCATTGTCCATTACAAATCTCATAAGTCCCATTTTGATATACTGACTTTTTCCTGCTGTCTGTGCAGAGTCTATGGGAATCTTCATTCTGGGCAAAGCAAGCAGGAAAAGGTTTTGCTATCTACTCGGTACCCTAGCCCCAAATTTATATACATTTACCATAAGACATGTTAAAAAAAAAAAACCTTTCCCCAAGTCAATGAGTTCTCACAGTTCTTTTTTAAAACTTGAGCTAAGGGACCATTGTTGATATCTGGTATAATATTTGAAAATAAATCTACTAAAACTTAGGCCAATAGAGGACTATTCTCAATACAGCAGGAATGTTTTATGCAAAAAATATTTCAAAAACGGAAAAGATAGAAAATTTAATTTATAGTATTGTTGTGACTTTTCAAATGAAAATTCTTTATTGAAAGCTAAACATTGAAAAGAGCTCAATACCAATGTTTTAAGTTAAATAAAACCTTAATTTCTCATTAAGAATGCCCATTAACAAGATTCATAATAAAAGCAAGACACAAGGTGTGGGACCAGTCTAGAATGCAATCTTTGGGAATTTTGTCTCTTAATGTATGCTCAGGTCATGTTTATAGATTTTTAGGTTCTCAGCTAGTTTAATGTTGCATGGAAGTCGGTGGAAAAAAGCATGATGATGATTCTGTGAAGGTAGTTCTACCTTTGGGTCTTGTTCCTTAAAGAAAACTTTAAAAAGTGAGGGAAGCAATGAATGATTTATTTTGGTTTTTTTAATAATCTCAGGAGTCGAAGGTGTGAATCTTTTAAAGAGAAAACATCCCCTCATGCAAGATGCAGGTTAAAATGAACAAAAACTTGGCAGCAGTTTGAGCTCAGAGTGCTGTGTACACATTTTCTGGATACAGCTTAGCAGATAAACCCAGCTCCTGCGGAAATGAATAGGAGCTGGCACATAAGTACCTGTAAGAATCCACACCACTGCCCGTGATAAAACATCTGGTTTATCATGGGCAGCAGAACCAGTAGAATTAAGTAGTTAATACTTCAAAGTGATACAAAATGTAGCTGTAAATTCAACAGAGCTTTCTGCTGGAGACCATGTAAGGACACCATAATAACAGCAAATTGATTCACCTAAACCTTTGCTTTGCATTTGCTGTAAGACAGGATTTTCAGTAAACTACTCCAGCTCTCCTCTATGTTAATAATAACAACCTCAATGGCTGTTGAATGAGCCACACTTACAGACACAAGAAAAAAAGAGAAGTGCTGCAGACATGAAGGAATGTATTCCTTCTTGGAGCTCCCATTTGTTGCAGCTTTATAAAGGTATAGAATTTGGGTCAATTTAATACAGCAGATCCATGTAGTACCTTAATACTATTGTTTTTCTCCTTTACAGCCTGATGAGGTATAAGTGACTGAAAAACTGCTCCATCAAAACTAAGAAAATGCATTTCCTCCTGGCTTTACTCTCTCATTTCCCTAAAATGACCCTGACTGCTTTCAGTCTCATGGGAGAATTAACTGCGCAGATTTTATGAAGCTCATTGCACTACTACCATGCATAACCACTACTGTGGTTAATGAGAGGAGGTTCTTGTTGCACATTCCCCTCCATAAGGATGGTATGTGTCTCGGTTTTGGAGACAAAATTTTAGGAGGAAACGCTCTGGAATGAGCGCCTCCTTCAAAGGGAAAGGGCCTCCCCCTTTNAGCCCGGCAGAGAGCGTTGGAGCCCCGAAGCCGTTGGACCCCCATCCGCTGAACCGACCCGAACCCGGGTCCCACGGCTCCGGCCCCGCCCCCTGGGTCCATCTTACAGATACAGTATCTGTGGGCATTAAACAGATGGTTAAGGAATAAAGAAGCCTGGTAACATCACCCCAGGACAATATGTCACTTGTACAATAGCTCCGGACTCACAGGAGACCTGTCACAAGGTCTCTTCCCAAAGGCAACAAGCGCAAGGATCCTCCACATCAGCTGCCTGACGGAGTTCAAGAAGTTTGGACTATGCTTTCAGACACATGGTGTGACTTTTTGGGGTTTTCCTGTGCAGACCCAGGAGAATGGTTGTGTTTGATGGTCCCTGTAGGACCCTTCTAATTTAGGACATTATATGGATCCATCTGAGCCCCTACACTTGCACACATACACAATCCATGCACGTGCATACAGTATTCTCTTCCTACCAGCTGCCATTGCACACAGGCTTCTGCCCATCTTCTACAGGGATTTGCAAATGAAGACTGAATTTTTTTTTACGTTCATGACACTCCTTAGCCACCCTTCCCTGTTTGGACAGGCCACTGCCTTAGTAATGGTACAATTAGGGTTTTATGCCAGCAAATGATTCCCCTTTTCCAGCCCTTGCTGGTCACTTCTGAGCCACTCCTGCAACACACAGTTCCTTGATGAGCTGTGAGTGGAGCAGTTGCAATCTAGCTTGTAACTGTGATCAAAGTTGCTGCATTTCTAAGGTTTTACAGATTTTACACACGTATTGATAGATGTAAAAATAAAATTTAAAAAGCTGAACTGTAAACTTCACATTTCATGAGGTTTTTCTTCTAGTAATAAAACCACTTACCTGCATATGAAAGGAGGTAAATACCTTTCTTCAGAAATGGCCTTCTTTGGGTCAAGAGCTACATAACCACCACTGGACCTTCAGAGGAAGACCAGGCCCTTCTACAGGATCACTGCTTCAACAGAACCACATCTATCACTTCAGGAGGACTGCAGCCACCATTTAATCAGATTGCTACCATCATCCTGACCAACAAGGTGTCAGGTTGTATTCTGACTCTGTCAGTGTTTCTGTACTCCTGCATTTATTTTTAATTTTCCTATTAAATTGTAGTTCTGATTTTGAGTCTCTCACTGGTTTGCTTTCAAACTAGTAAAAGGATTAACCAGCTTTCTTTAGATGGCAAAAAATGGCCATCCTAAAAGCAACCCTGTGACCCTTTCATTCGTGACCCAGATCTGCTGACAAAATCAGTATTGACAGAGAAATAGGTATTTTGCATGTCCACAGATGTCAGAATGGAGCCTCAGTTCCAATTAGATTTAATTTTTTTGTCTTCTCATGTCACCTGGCAGACTGAGCATACTGACTGAAGAGAACTTTTAGAAAGGTGAGGAAAATAGCTGGCTTTGTCACACTCACCAGTCAACTAGTGTTCTGTGCCATTTGTTAATGTTAATCTGGCACGTCCATCCCCAGATGTGAATTTCTGAAAAGTCATATATCCTGGCAATGCTTCCTCCAGATTCCTCAGCTAAGCTGCTGGAAATACTGGGGGAAATACATGCCATAAATTAAATTGCAGTGAATACTAGGCCAGGACTTTGGGAGTTTTCTCAGGTCTATCAGAATATTTATGAAGCACAAAGATGTTCAATAGTTCTCAGGGTTTATATATATTACCACTGAGTCCAACATTCGGGATTCGAGCATAAGCATGGTATGTGTGTTCCCACAGCCGAAGAGGTAATGACTCCAACTGGAAACATGAAATCAGCTCACAGGGCCAGATGCTCAGCTGCAGCAAAGTAAGGTCTCTCAGAATGACAGAGTTATGCTGTTCTGTATTTCAGGACCTTAATGTTTGTTAGTATAACATGATAACAGCAAGTGTCTCTGGGCATCTGGCATAAATTATAGTAGTTTCTACCTTCATAGGATCTGTCTTATGATGTAGTTTTTCTCTAGCTTGCTGTACAAATGCACTGCAACTGAACAGATGTAAACAGGAGTTTATCCTGCTTCTCATTTTGCCAATGATATAACGTTCCTCTCACAAACCTTCGTCTCACATCCTGGGTAACTGATATAGCTAGAAGTAGCATTGGAAGCAGAAAATCTGTTTATTGTCTAGTTCCAGGAAGAGTTTGCAAAGCCGGCATCGTAAAAAAATTAAAAGCAACAACAAAAAAAAAACCACCCCAGGTTTCAACTTGTAAACTGAGCACATCTCATATGTAATTAGGGAACGAAAATAAATTAACTTTATAACCTGAGGGTGACATTCTTAAAGACTATAAATCTGCCTGAGATCTGTTGAAAAGATGAAGACTATCCCAGTAGAAGAGATGAAGCTTTTCCTCCCTTTTACATGGAAATATTTAAAAACAGGAACACACTGTCTTGTCTTGGGTAAAGGTTGATCAGCAAGCTAACAGTTCTTCCATTCTTTTAATTTCCTGCCCAAAATCCTAATCTAGAAGAGTATGAATCCACAAAGGTGTGTGTTTTCTGTGGCTATGAAATTAATGTTACACCCTGACTCCCCGAATACTATCCACTTGCTTACCTTTTTTCAATATATTAAGAAATTACAAACCCTGAGCAAGTCATTACTCTCTGATGATTATGAATTAGCTGACCTGAGGCCACAGAGAAAGGCAGCACTTCCTACCAGACCACAAGGTCTTTTAGTTGACAGAAGTATCATAATGTTCTGATCTGTAGCTGGGCCTTTCTTCTAGCTTAGGAGTCAGGTGTTTCAGCTTTCCAAAAAAAGAAATGTTCACCTAAGGAAAAAAAGAGGACACCTCTTCCTACACTTAGCAAGGCAATGTTATTTGCTAGAGGCTATCTGTGCAATCAGAGCTTTTTTTCCCTCTTCTGCTGACTGACATAATAATATTTTCTAATGCAGGAAATATTAAGACAGCCCATTTTGAGTATAATGGAGCATGGATTAAATCAAATACTGAGTGTTCTTCCATATAAATTCCTGCCTGCTTCCAGAAAACAAGTAAGGAACTGCCACCATTTCCCTGAATCCCTACAGGGAATGCAAGACAGCAGCAACAACATCTCCAAAGGAGAAGAAAGTATCTCCATCATCCCCTCCTTTCTACTGCTTCTTCTCACTGCTTCTTATTAATGCTTCTATCACTTACACCTTTAACACATCCAAAACATCCCTTTCCCTACAAGATCCTCCCTCCAGAGTTTAGAAGCAACCTAAGAAATAAATCCTGAGTCTGAAGCAGCCCTGCAGATTTAACCCACTTAGAGGACTAAAATTTACCCCCTCTCCATCTACTCATATTTTATTAATCTCAGTTAATTCATGTGTTTCTGTGTCTCTCAGGCCAGGCTGCAGCAGCTGGCACATCCTGTGCCGTGCGTGGGAGGGATTGCTGAGGATCTGAGAGGGGCTGGGCCAGGCTGCGCTGTCAGAGCCGGCACATCAAACGCCCATCTGCCAAACCCTCCTGAGAAACGTTAGTGAACAAACACAGGGCAAAGGGGGAAAAGAAGTTCTCCCTTGGCTTTGCCTTTTGTAGGTATTTCTTGGCCTTTTATAGGGGATTTAAGGAGAAATGAGGGAAAACATTCCCTCCCTTACTTGAGGGCTGTAAAATATTCATTGCAAAGAAGGTGGGGAGTAAGATTGAGAGCACTGTTCTTTCAGAAGTAAACCTTGAGAATCCCCTCATGGCCTAGGAGATGTGAAGTGGGCTGGATACGCCTCCTCCCTCCTAATTCTTCCAGACAGAGTGGAGGAGAGATTAAATTTACTGTATGGTTGCTCTGAAAGTGTGGGACACTGAGATGCCCTTAAGATGTCAGAAGTTGACTGTGTGGTATATTGTGGGCAGATGCATGGAAAAGATGAATCAGTTCCACCGCAGAAGCTGTGTAATGGCAAAATAAATTTATTCTGCTTTGCTGAGAGGCCAGAAACTTTGTGAAGGCTGGATGCACTGGTTCAGGGTCAGTGTCGGGCTGTCGGGGCACACAGCTGGCTGATGTCCCAGCACAGACAGAATGTCCGGGTATTTGCCTGTAATGTGGTGTGGAGAAACATCTCATAATGGATTAATCTCCAGGGATGTCAATATAGACAGCAATGGACCTGCTGCAGGACAGTATTGGAGGCTAAAGAGTGGAATTACTTAAAACAGCCACTAATTTGAACTGGTTTAAACTTACACCTTCCAAAAATCAGTAATTTCCATCTGTTTTAGCAGTTGCCATCTTGTGCAGCTTTTGTAAGTGTAGCTTTGCACCTGCTTTTGAAATCTGGTTCTCTTACTCTTTAATCTGATTTTGCAAGGTCAGCAATTGGTCTGTCTCAAGTCAAAGATACCATTGCTTCACTTTGGGAAGCACAGGAAGCACAAGGAAGTTGGAAAGAAGCAGTGTTCAATATTCCTGCATCAGTAACTAAGCCAAAAACACACCGTGTTTTCTGCAGCATAGTCCCAGCCTGATTTTGCCTCCACTTTAATAATCATCCGTCAATAGTGAGAGGGACTGGGTGAAATTAGTTGGTTTTATCCATCAAATTTTAAGTAGACTGCTGCCAAGGCATGAAAGCAACCATCTAACCCAGAAGAAACCGTCCCTGAGTAAAAGGCATAGCAGATAGGCCAGAAGGGAAATTAGGTGGGTCTTTTTTTCCCCTGTTTTCTGTAACAAGTTTGAAAAACAAACCTACATGAAGAATAGTCTCAGTGAACTTCAGGTCAAGGAGATCAGGGCACAACTCCAGAACTACAAATCTGGTACATTTTGTTCATGCTCAAGACACATTAAATGTTTATCAACATGTACGTGATGCCAATGGAAACAGAAAGGGAACCCTGTGGACACAGAGGAGCTTTTACCAAAATTTTTGTGCTGCCTACTGCAAATTTCTCGTGGTAATTCCTTTTCACAGAGGAGTGTTATAGACTGCCTGGAACAGAGAGAGGGTTGCAAGTACCCATTTTCTAGACTTCCTGCAATCAGGTAGGACCTGGCCCTCAGATAGGACCTTATTGGGTCATTGCCATAATGTTGGAGGGCAGAATACACGAGATTTGAAACACCATCTACTTTCAGAGATGAGGGTGCCCTAGAGCGAGATTGTCCATCCCTTCTCCCTAGTCAATTCCTTGAGTTATCTAACTGAACCAAACCACCCTTGCCCCTGACAGAATAGGTTGATCTTCTTAAGGAAGGGATAATATTTAAATGCGTCTCCTGATGAAGAGGTTCCCACTGGCTCTCAATTACATCCAGTCCTTCCCTTCTTCAGTGTGGTATTCCAGCTCCTCTGGTCAGCTTTTGCAAGCATTCATGGGACCATGCACTAAGTGGGAGCAGTGAAATGAGTAAAATCAAATTAATAAATGAGACATGGAATTGTAGCAACATTCAAATAGGAAGCAAAGTGAACTCAAGAACAATGAGGATCCACTTCTTGCTGTGGCTCTCCATTGGGTCTGAAACTTTAGGTGTGGCACCTCAAGAAGGAAGTCAATCTTCGATCACCTCTCCCCAAAGTGATAATGGCAACTACACCAACCCGTACCAGCTTCACACAACTTGCTCATCCTAAACCTATTGCAGCAAGACCCCAAGCTCAATTGAAGCTTCTTGATGGTACAGTAATTCAGCTAATTAATGCTAATTTTAGTCAGTTGTTCCTGTGTATCCTAGAGAATGGAGTGACAATTCATTAGCCTTCATGTGTACTTTGAAAACAGATACAAATTAAAACTCTTTTAAAATGCAAAATGTTATTTGCCTACGTGCTGCTTTCATTGGGCAAACAGAAGTTAAGGGCAAGGATGAAAGCGACTGTAGTACATAGGCTGCATAAGAATGAGATGTGAAATCCAGCTGCTGCAGTGCCAGTCCTGCCAGCCTGCCTGGCTGCTGCCCTGTTCCTGGCAAGGTGGCCTTGATCAACAGTGTGCAAGGTAAAGACTGAGCAATGCAGTCCACACTGTTTCGTTATAAAATCCAGGTATTGATTGAGACTTTGTTGTTTGATATGGTGGTGCAGATCCCAGGGAACATGGATTCCTGTGTAAAATGCCAGTTCAATACTGTAGTGCCTGTGATTTCGTCACTCCATATCCTGGCTCTAAGAAAGATGAGAAGTGGCTTCTGCTGCATGGGAGGGATGTTACTTCAATTCCAGGAAAAGAGAGTGGTGATCTTAGTGTTGCTGGATTGCACCTCAATTCCTAGAAGTAAAAAGGAGTTGACAGCTCTGTCCCCTCATGTGTGGCACGGTAAGTGTACACTTCCAATTACTTCTTAAATCAAAGCCCAAGAGTCCCACAAGCTGGTATTAAACCAGGTTTGAGTCAAGGCACAGGCAAAACAGGTGACTGCACAAAGGTGTTCTGCTTTTACCATCAATGCTCAGGTTAGAAAAAAGGTGCTGCCAAATACCTGAAAGAGCAAGAGCAAACAAGATTTTACACAAAGCCCCAGCCTGCTCCTCATCTCATCCTTTTTTTCCCAGAGAGCACACCTGATTGCAGGCAATAGCAAAGCCAGGCAAGGAAGATAAATGAGCTGTAGAATCCCTGGCATGCAGCTCATGAGGTGGGTGGAAGTTTGGAAATGTGCTTGATGAGCCTCTGAGTATGGCAAGACCTATAGAAAAGAAGGCAGAAGCAGTTACCAGGGCGGGGGAATGGGGGTTTGGAGTGACAGGCTTATGTAAGAGTTACAGTGGGGATAATTTTGATGAGAAACAGAACAAAGCCTAGAAATGCTGGTGGCCTCTACCTCTAAAAGAGTGCAAAGAAGTCACAAAGGGCAATAAAAAATCAGAATGAGATGTGATTCCTGACCTGAAAGTACTCTCTCATTAAGGCTGTTGTCCTGGGAACTGAGAGGGAGTGTTTCCCCTATTCCCCTTCCTTGAAGGAGAAAGGCAGCATTGCTCAGAGGTTCAGGAAGTAATGGTACCAGAAGCAAAAGGCTCTACCACCCAAGGAAGACACAAGGCATCTTTGTGGGTTATAAATTAAATCAAGTCAATTTATATACCTGAAAAAAATTCTCCAGCAAGTGCCTATGCCAGAGGGAGGCAATTCCAGTGATGCCTGGTGACTTCTTCACAGCACATGACAAAGTGGTCTTCCAGAGCCTGACACACTTGAGGCAAGCTCACTGCCACTTGCCCGTCTTACCACAGCTCAAAGAGTTTGTGTTTTCCAGTGTATCCCTGTTCGGATATAAAGCCCTTCCAGTGTCAGACAAGCTTTGGAAAAGACCAACAGAGGCGGTGCCTCGCAGCCTTCAAGTCTCCCTTGCTGCACACATTTTTCTTCTAGAAAGACAATAAGGTGTTGTGACTCATATTAGCAGGGAACACATCAGAGGACCTCTTCTTTTTCTGTTTAGGTAGGGACAATTACCCTGTGTGAGAGCATAAAGAAGAATCATCTGTGATATAAATCCAGCCCACAAATTGTGTTA
This sequence comes from Aleadryas rufinucha, assembly GCA_013397815.1. Classification (NCBI taxonomy): domain Eukaryota; kingdom Metazoa; phylum Chordata; class Aves; order Passeriformes; genus Aleadryas; species Aleadryas rufinucha. The sequence goes on from VZTH01011317.1 coordinate 11,555, forward strand.
GCTCAGCGTTGTACCCAAGGTAACCATCTTTGCTAAGTTTTTGCCTCCAACACAACTCACAGCCTCCATCCCAGAGTGAGCTTCAGCCCAAGCTGTTTGAAAGTCTGCCAGAACTTGTTCCCACCTGCCTGGGTGTGAACATGGCACAGTGAAAGCTTCCCACGCAGAGTCCACCTGAAGTTTGGGGAAATGAAGGCTGTAGTTGGGACTATTCTTTCCCATATCTGGTCTCATTTATGAGAAAGTGAAATCTGGGTAGGTGCCATGGGTAAAATAAAAACATTTCATGTTTAAAAATTTTCTGAACTGTAGAAAAGCTGTAAATGGAATTACTTTTTTTCTAATCCCACCAGGGGTTAGCTGATTTCTTCACACAGATTTATTTTTTGTTTAGGAGTTTTTTGAAGGAAGACGGTGAAGGAAGAGATAAAGCAAATATCTTTTGTCTCTCTGGCAATTACTGGACAGAATTCTACAAATTCCATTGTAGAATTTTCAGAAAGAGTAAGGGATAGTCATCCCACTCACATGATCTACTTCAGATACAGAAAGTATGAAATTTTAAAGAACAAAAATATCACATCACCATTAGAAACAATATTCACCAATTCAAAAGAAAAACCCTTCAGTCCTGCTTAAAAGTCAGAGTCAGGACCACACCCTTAATATCACTGTAAAGCAGAGAAGTCTCATTACAACATGATTCTTTTTAACATCCTGTTTTTGTTTCTTCCCTGCTTCATATACATGTAGTGTCTGCTTGTTTATAATGTCAGCAAGATAGAGCTCCTCAGGGAAAAGAACGTGGAAAATGCACCAAATCTGGCACATCAAATCTTCCACACATATGCATCTAGTTAGCCCTGTGGGGCAAGAATTTTCTCATGTGCTGAGGACCATTAGCTGCCTGAATACTTTGAGAGGAGACTTGGAAGCCATTCTCTCACCATTCCTAAGGCAATAATTCAAATTATTATTTTCTCTTCACCTCTATTCTTTCATCACAGTTTCTGCCTCTGTCTGGTGATCATAAACCTTCTCCAAGTTCACTGTATCAGTCTCAAAAGAAAACCATTTCATTCACTAATCAGAAAAGCAGAGAAGCCAGTGGGGCATTTTTTGAGGGGGAAACCCCTTCTTGAGCAGGTGCCCAAGGAGGAACAGAATCACACAGATCTTATTTATGAAAGTGATCATTATGTGTGTGAAAATGCAGTAGTAGGGCAGCAAAACTAATTTTCCAGTTAGCACCAGTCTTCTTTCTTTCTGTGGATTCTACAGAGGAAAATGTACTCTTATTGAAGAAACTGTTTCTCAAGGTGCAGCTAAGTGCCCTGGTGCCTTTCAGGAGAAGGGTGTGTACAAGGCCTGTGAAACTGATGTAAAAATGGCATTTCTAGAAGCCCTTTTTACTCATGTCAACTTTGTGAGCCATTTAGGTTCACCACAAACCCTTTTTTACTGTCTTACTGGCAATTATCTAAGTAGCAGTAATGCTGCAAGTCTCTAGGACAGGGAGTAACAATCTACATGATCAAAACTGAGCTCAGACATTGACCTCAGTGCCAGTTAATTCCCACTGGACGCAGGGAGAGGCAAAGCTCTGGGTGAGGCTTATACCCTCTGCCTGCACTGTAGGTCACAGAGATTTCACCTGCTAATAAGGGTTCCTTCAGAAGCTGATGAAGGTTAGGGAATCAAGCCAAACATATGCATATTTTCTTGTCCTTCTCTCATTTATTATTATCCTTCTATTGGGAGCCTGCTACTTTCCCCAGACTGATGCCTCCCTAGCCATCTCTTCTGAGGCAGGATGATGGGATAAGGGCCATGAAATTACTGATTTAAAATAAGGAAATTATCAAAGGTCCCATATGTCTCCCTCTGTCTTTCCTCCCCTGTTTTATCACAATTAGGCCTGCATCTGCCATCTCCTTCCTCTGATTTGAAAAAAGGTGGAGGTTTCTCCTGAAAAGAGCTTCAAGCATTCACTGAACACATTTCACCTCCCTGAGAGGGGCAGAGCAGTTTCTGAAACACCAGAGAAGAGTATTAAAGCTGTATCTATGGCTGACCAAGACCTGTTAGATAAATCATATGTGATAGCAAAGACCCTTTGTATTCCCAGAACATTTTCTGACCTGGACATGAAAACCTTGGACCGTTGGAAAGATCACCCTTATGACTACGTCCTGCTGGATTTTTGCAAGTAAAGTTTCCTATACTCTCAGCCTTGGTCTATCAATTCCCTTCACCTCACTTCTGCTCACTAAGTATGGGCAGAGGGGCAGGAACACATCAGATACCACCACCTTGATTAAGGCTCCTGATGATCAACAGGAACTTCACAAATGTATCTGGTATTTATAATGTTTCTTTATTCACTGCTAACCTTCAAGAAGCTTCTTCGTTTCTGCTGCCATCCTTATGTGACCCTTCTCTTGCCACTTCTGTCCCTGTAGTAAGCATGGACCCAGCAATTTACCCAATGGTGCCTGGAATTGCTCTCCACAAAAGGAGGCTGCGCTTCACCTTTGCGTAGTTTGCTTTAATCAGAGACTTCAGCGTGAAAGCCGACGTACGCCTCCCTTGAAACTCACAGATGTGCTGGGAAACTCATTCCATTCAATTCTTTGAACATCCACTGTGGCTCAGGGCTGCGGTCAAGCATCCTTAATGAGAAGTTGTTTGTGCAATATGTTTCCTGCTGATCACGAAGAACACCTCCATGGAAAATAAACATGCTAAAATAAAAATCCCAGGAAGCTTTCAAGTTTATAGAGTTTTCCATGGTAACTGAACTTAGAAAACAACAAACTGCACCTCAAAGCAGCCAGAAGACTCAAGTAAAATGATGACTGAGAAGTGTCTCTGATAAGACATAACTGTTTGTGTTGGGCAGTTTGTTCATTTTTCCACTTCAGAATAGTTTCCAAGGATGGTGAAAGAAAAAGGTGTTTCCATTTTGCTTTCTCTCTTCTCTCGTGCCTTTCAACAATTCATATCACAACTCCCTGACTCCAACCAGGACCAGCACTGAGTTTCTCAGAGCTGTGCCACTTTCTACAGCAGTTTCATGCATATGGGCTATTGAATTTTTCTGCTTAGCCAAGGGGAAAGGATGCGATACACACTCATCCGAGTGTACTCACTTCGAGTATCATCGAAAGGGAAGCATTATCATATGTGCAGTGACAAGCAGAAATCTTACTCAGTCCTTTACAAGCCTTGCAATTTGCCTGGGGTGCCAGTGCTAGAATAGCTTTCTGTCACGACATCCTCAGGAAAATGCAGCATTGTGATGCATAAGGAACATGGATTTTGGCAATCAGGTCATGTTAAAAAGTGGAGTCTCCAGAACCGTCTAACTGGTCAAACCTTGTTCTTCCTTAACTCTCAGGTTTGACAAGAATACATCCTTTTGTCTTCAAGTCTCTTTAAGTTACCAGAGGCTTTCTGAAAGCATAAGAGGAAGTTCTTCTAATGAAACAACTTCAAAACTTGAGTCACAAGTTTCAAAATATAAGAAAAGTTGGCATCCTGAAGCTGAAAGAAAGGGCTGTGAGTCAGAAAGTTCATAAACTTTTGTTCCAAGTTCTCCACTGTGAAATATTGCCTGGAGACTGGAAAGACTCATCCACTCCTATAAATATCTCCTCTTACTGCCAGTACTAAGGATGTACATAAAAGGACAAATGCTCCTGGGTACTTTAAACAATACTCCCACATCAAAAAAAGCTGGTCAAAATGAGCAGTAATAGCTTTAACAACAGGTTTTCCTAGCCCAGGCTTCATAGCTGGTTTGTCAGATGTATAATCATTTTCAAATTCTTCACTTAAATGATGCAAAATTTTTCATGAAGAGAAAAGGAGGAAGAAAGGACAGACTTTGAGAAAAATATTGCCACTAAAAAGCACGAGTGGGTCAACCTGCTACACTTTGTGAGCTGCCTGTGAGGACCCTGGCCATCAAGAGCTGGACTGCATGGAATAGAAATTGCTGCTGCACAGCGGCAAGTGGAGACAGCACTATCCTTGCATCCAGCTGTGTGCCCATAGCTCTGACTGGACTGAGCATGTTTCACTCCACACCATCTTACCAAGGGCTCTGTCTTCAGCATCTGCTTTTCTTGCTGCTTTAAAAAAAACTTTCTTTCCACAGACTTCTTTCAAACTTTTCTGGATTAGACTTGGTCTTAGTTTACACTGTCTCAGAAGTGCATATCTTACTACTTGAACAGCTGGGAGAAGGGTTTGGAGCTTTTTTTGTTTAGATTTGCTGTTGGCTTTATTTATAATTTTACACTCCTTAGGCTTTGGCTATTTAAAATTCTGCTGTAAACTCCCTTTGGTCTTCCTTGTTGCCAACAAAAAAGAGAACTTGAATGTCAACCAGAAGCAATGCAGAAAGTGTATGGCTTGCTTGACTCCTTGCATGGTTCGTTTTGAAGGGAGGAAGGGAATGGTTGGACTGCAATTATCAGACTCTGGCAAGTTTGGTGTTTTGCTTTCCTCAGCTCCTGAAATATAACTTCTGAGAGAAGTAATTTAGCTGAGAGCTTTAGATCTGTAGAGCTCTTTCACTCCAAGCACAGATCTCAGTATTTAATAGATTGGGTGGGGGTCGATCTGTAGAGAACTAATTGAAGGAGCTGCAAATACAGACATTCAACCCTGATTAATTAGAAGAGCAAAAAAGAACACTCTAATTCCATTTCCAAATCAAACCAGTCATATCACAATTATCTCAAGTACCTCAGAGATGGCTGAGTTCATGTTTAGTCCCTCCCTCCCTTTCCTCAGGGAGGAATGGATAGCCTCATGCACAACGAGAATCGAAATGCCTTGAGCTCTTTATTTGCCGAGTTATTTGTCTCCCCCAATAACACAGTAGTTTTAAAAGATATAGTTTGTATTTTGGACCAGTTTTCAAAGGTGCTTAGCATACATGTTCAAGAGTGTTCAGCTCATGGAGAGTTCCAGTTTCCCTGGAAATCTACCCACTTTTTAAAATAGCTAAAAAGGAGGAGTTCTGCAAATCTGATTTTGATAGGTGTTGTTTTGAAGATGGGATGCTTCAGAAGTCCATATAATGATTTCTACCTTCCTCAGCTTTCCAAATGATCTGGGTAATGGCATGTATGGGATCTCCAAAGCTAGAAAACCTAATTTTCCTCTGTAACTAGAAGAAGTGTCTTCTCCTGGAGATCTGTCTTGTTCCTTGAACAATTCCAATGTCTGCCTATTTCTCCAGCTGGAAGATTTTGGTACCACGTTACTGGTTTAATGTTTAATGTTTCTGACATATGGTAAAACAATGACACAGGGTCCCTTCCTGACCTCACTGTCTTTCTATGTCTTCTCATTCTGGGTTCATTTCCATCCACCATCAAAATGCAGTTGTCTTTGCAGCGTTCAGCAGCTGTTTTAACAAGGCTACAAACAGTATACAAAAGCTCTGGAAAAGAAGAAAAGAGCTTTCCCAGTTTGTAACTGCAACAGGAATTTCAGGCCGAAGGCAAGAAATGGACCATTGTTTTCCAGGTAGCTCTGCAAGCCAGTCTTCAAACAACCACAACTGGTCAGGACCTCTCATTTTGTATCTCAATTGAAAGACAGCTGTTCCATTTTCTAAATGGGAAGATAGTTCACCTTGATCCTGGCTTCAGCTGCTGCAGCTTTTTACCATTTAATATAATTCAAAATAGATTATCATCACGGGGAGAAGACTGAGAGTGTTTGAACAAAACAAGCCATTAATTTTCTACACAGAAGAGAACAACTCTCATCCCAGAGACACTGCTGTGCTGTTGTTTGAAACACAATTTTCACCTGAAATTGGACAAACCGTTTGGGAAGCAATTCAAGTTCCTCTAAAGGGAGGATGTATTGCACACAGACAGTGGTGGAGGGATTCAGCACCCACAACTATGGTAACTGCATGTAATTAATTGGAAGCATCTCCTTTTAACAGGCCCTAATTGCAACACTTTTTCCCAACAGCTCATTTGCAAACGCCGCAGGTGTTCCACCTCTTTAACTCACCATCAACAAGCTTCACTTTGCTCATTCTGCTCCAGTGGCATCCCTAGCAATTCGCCCCTTTTGTCTTGCAGCTTATACTCACTCATGATCTGAAGTCAGGAAAACGTCTGCCAGGAAGACCTCCAAGAAAGAATCTGTCTCTGAACACACCACCACCAAAAAATGAAGACTCCCACATTCAGAGTGTTATGACTGACGTGTCAGTGACTCTCTCATGCATCTCATGGCATGGCCAGTGTCTTAGTACAGATGCTTAACAAACTAGAGGCCAAGTTGGGGAATGCATCAATCCTTGCCTAAGATATAGATACACACAGAGCTTTCCACAGTCTGTATCTAGCATTAAAGGAAATAAAGGGGACTGTAAGCCCAGAGGTGATCCTTGTGAACAAATCTGCCCAGTACTTGACCTCTCCAGTACCTCTTACTCTGGATCAGAACAGCCTCCTTCCCCACGCAAGGACAGCTGAGCACCCCACCTCCACCCAGTGCGGTCACAGGCTGATGGGGCTGCATGCCAGCCTCTTGTAAATAACATGCAGAGATGATGCAGAAACTCCTCCCTGCCAGCTGTAGACTGTGAAGTGCCATTCCTTGGCATTCCTTTTCTGAGTTTAGTTTGGGAAACCATCCAGAACTGTCCATCAAGTGCCACAGGAGTGAAGGATATAACCCAAGACTGTTGTGTAAACACAGACTCTGTAAAATAAAAACAGATTTTTATTTTGACTTACCTCAGTATCTCCAAACAATGGAAGATTAATCTGAGTTTCATTTTTGTGGATGCATGTGATCAAAACTTTTGTGTTCCCTGCAATACTGACATAAACCCGCAATTTTAAAAATCAGAATATAGTATATACAGAGTGATAGATGAACTTCTACTGCAGCATTGCTTGCAATTTGCTCCTAAAAAAATTTCCAGGGTTATTTTTCCCTCTGAATATCAATCAAGCCCAGGAGGAGAAAAAGGAAAGAGGATGGATGAGGGAGCAATTGGAGTAACGAGCCTTTCTACTGTAATCTCAATAACAGATGAGATTGCATCTGCTCCTTTGCTGGATCCTAAGCAGGCATAGGGAAAAGACGGCTCCTACAGAGTCAAGCATAAACACTGGGTTTGTGCACATGAAGACAGCAATAGGGTAGAAGGCAGCATGTGAAAGACAAATTTTAACAGCTAGCCTTGGATCTGTCTTAGATTTCAGAAACACGTTAAATATAAACTTACTGAAATGCTTTCAGCCCAGCCCTGGCTACAGTTCAATATGCTTTCCATTAACTGCTCGGTTGTAAAGATTTTTTCCCTAACCACCTTAATCATTTTTAATTTACGACAAGGTATCTTTAGTGAAGTTAATTATAAAATAATGAGCAGTCTTTTTGTGGCTTAGGAAAGGGTTTATTTTGGTTTAGGTTAAATCAGCATGGAACAGATTCAAACTGTATTGAAATAAGACATTATTAAATCAGAATAGACACCTACACTGGGGTTCATACAGACATAATTAAAAAGAGCTGTACATGGGTGCAGTCTCATGTGGTCCAAGCATCCATGTTGTATTGATCTAACAACAGCAGCATAAAATGATACTGCCTGAAACATGGAGAGGCACAATGCTTATTAAAAGGCTACTTAAAGCAGTGGGTCTGATTCCCTGGAAGGAAATTTGTCTATGTGTTTTTTTTAAAATTACCCCTTATCTTCAAAATTATTATGAACACCAAACCTAGGTGAAGCAAAACTGCACTGGAGCACCCCTCATGGACTAGAGCCAGGTGACAGAACAGACACACAGAAGGACAGCAGAGTGCTGTGGAAGTGGTGGTGTCCCCATCATCACTCAGCTAAACACACAGTGTTGTGATAATGCTCTCCTTTCTCCCCCCACCACAGCTCCCATGGCTTCATCCTATTGAATTATGTTGTATTTTGTCTCTCAGACACCTGGACAAGAATTAGTGCTGCCTCATTGCACCTATGTGCTTAGCCAAGCCATCTCAGTATTTCCAAGGTCAGTGTCTCCACTCTTCTAAGGTTGTTGATCCTTTGGTTTGTCTTTAGAGAAGCAGGGGAGATAAACTTCCAAAGCGGAGATAAAGGACAAAAACTGGAAAAATCAAAATATATGTCATTTTTATGTAATACAAAAGATGGGGGTCAGTTAACCTTGGCTGAAATACATTGCTGTCATTCACACAAAAAAAAAACCAAACCAAAACCACCAAAAAAACCTCCCAAAAACCCAGAAAAACAAACAAAACCTCTCCACCTTATATTTGGTGGTGGTGGATTTGGTTGTTTGTTTTTTTTTTTCTTTTATCCACAATGCAGACAAGGACACCTGCTAGAGAGACTTTCTCTTCCCAAAGCCAGTGACTTCATAATTTTAGCCTGAGTAAGCTACTGCTCTCTCACCCCATTCATTTGTGCAACCATCTCTATCCTCACTGCAATAATGAGCTGCAACTTACCTGCTGGTAGGTGATGAAACAACTTGGATTTGTGCATTGAGCAGAAACTGATTTTCTTTATTCGTGTTTCTTTCCCCTACCCCATCCTACATACACAAAACTGCACTCTGGTTCACCAGCTGATTGCCCTTCATGGTTGGTGTACAAAATAACAAGGTTAGCCTTGCTATTCTTGCTGTCTCCTGCTTTTAGCCTTGCAAAAATCCACAGGAGCTGCATCATCTTGAGCTGGTCATTGAGTGGTGGTGGAAATCAGTTGCCATGAGGTCTTTAAAACATTTGATAGTTGTTAACTGGTTGGATGTCTGGTGTTTGCTACTGTGGTGAGTTGACCCTAGTGAGCAATCCAGTCACTCGCTCACTTCCTTCCCCTCCAGCAGGACCCAAGGGAGAGGATCTGAAGTACAAAAGCTGAAGACTTAAGGAATCAGACAGTTTGATAAGTGAAACAGAGCTGTGCTCAAGCAAAGCAAAACAAGCAAAACATTCATTACTTCTCATGGAGTGGCAGATGTCCAACCACTTACTACAGAGCAGGGCTTCATCACATGTGATGGATACTTGGGAAGACAGATATCATAACCATGAACATTCCCATCTTCCTTCTTATTTCCCCCAGCTTTAATGCTGATCATGACGCCATATGGTCTGGAATATCCCTTGGATCAGTCAGGGTCAGCTGTCCTGGCTGTGTCTCTTCCCAACTCCTTGTTCCCCTCCAGCCTTCTCGTTGGTGGGGTGGCGTGAGGAGCAGAAAAGGCCTTGGCTCTGTGTGAACTCTGCTGAGCAGTAGTGAAAACATCCCTGTGTTACCAACACTGTTTTGGTCACAAATCAAAACACAGGCTGCCATACCAGCCAGACCCAGTACAACAACCATGTTTGTATCTGTTTCCTTTCCTTTTTTCTTTCTGCCTGTTTCATCTCAATTTTGTATCTCAGCTGTTTTGGACAAGGTCTGTCTTTATCTGATATTTACCTGCACACAAGGTACACAGTTGAGCTGACAACAGCAGAAAAATGATAAAAAAAAAGTAGTTAGGAGAGCCGTGACTTACTCTCCTTTATTTATTTGTTTTATTGTATTTTATTTTTAGTGCATGCAGAAGTGTCTGTTAAGATGGGGAACAATGTTGTATTAGGTGATATAGAAATGCTTACTAAGGAAAAGTCTATGCCTCAATGCAATTTTAATCTAAGTACACAACAGGAGAAAGGTGAACACAGCAAGTCACCCTGCAGAAGCTCTGCAGTCTCAGTTCACCGCCTTACTCAGTGATCCACGCTGCCTCTGCTTTGAGCCATGAGGTAACCTCTGCCTTTCCCAAAAGATGCCAGTTTTCATACTTCTTTTTCAAAGGTCTTTGTTGTCCGGAGATAGGATTTGGAAGATATTTCTATAGAAGTCACTAGAATGGAGAACTCAGCTTGAGAGGCATTTAAATGTCAGGTGCTTCTCCTACATGAAAATAAGACACTATGTTTGAAAGAATCTTTGAGGATTTCTATTTATAGTCAGCCTTGCAGCTAAATGAAGACTTATTTACAAATATTTTCAAGAAGTCCCATGAACTCTACTAGCAGATAACAAATCTTGTGTCTTTCTTCCCATGGAGATGTAATTTTTTTTTTCTCCCTGAAGCAGGAAAAAACCCTTTAAACTTGAGAAAAAGTTGGTTCATAATAATGAAATGGGGAGAATAGAGTGTATAGTTTTTTCAGTGACTGAAGTGTAACACATTGGCTGAGTTTTTCTGTGGGTGCCAGGTTTGACTGCAGATTTACCTGAAAAAAAGAAAGACCTGAAGCCACTAAAATGCTTAAAACCACATTTGGAGCTTTAATCATGTGAACAGTCTTCTCTAAGCCTTGGAGTCATCATCCTGCACTTCTGAAGATAATTAGAGTTTTATTATGCTGAAGGAAATTGAGAATACTTAAACAACGTGATTTAGGGATGCTGCCTGGGACTTGGGAATCAGATGTATTTCTTCCTCCTGACTCCATGAGCTCAGGAAACTCACTGCATCTCTTGGTTTTGCACCTCTGAAAATGGAACCAATGTGTCCTTCCTTCCTTCTCTGGAAAGAAGCTTTCTAGAGGAAAAATGGTGTGTCAATCTCCATGGCCACTCAGGCATGAACTTCTGTTATAAAACCACCTGTAATAACTTCCAATACCTGTAATGTAGAATTTAGACCATTAGTCCTGAGCTGAGACTATCAGTTCCTTTTGTGTAAGCTGTCAAAAAGCTGTCAAGGCGACCTACTGCAGAGCAAAACTCTTGCCAGTGCCAGTTTCCTGGGTCATCCCACCTGCCTGTCCCCTGCCACCACCCAGGTTCCACTCTCACTGCTATATTTCTGGGTTTTATTTAGCATCTAGACAAGAAATGGGAGTGTGCTTGTGGGCAATTTCAAAGTAGAGGAAATAATACCAAGGGGAGGCACAATAACTATCTGCAGATAGAGAAAAGAATGTTGCACCAGAGGATAGGAAACAATTATTATCATTAGTCAGCAATGATAGAGAAGGAAGTAATTAAACTTCAGCTGCATCAGGGAAAATTTCAGACAGAATATTAGAGAAAACAGCTGAAAAAAAGACATGGCTGTGCTGCCAAGGAAAGCGGTGGTGTCACTGTGGTATTCAAAGTCACATTTCATGAATGCCTTTCTCTAAAGAGGCTAAGAACACACTATTCCTAACTCAGCATTCTTGGGGGCTGAGATGGGAAAACATTTCTATTCACAGGAGGAGCTAAACATGCTTAAAACCCATTCACATAATTGGAAAAGCCAAAGAATTTAAGTAGAGCTGGAGCTATTGAAAGGCACTGGGTGACAAGGGAGTAGATGTGAATCCTCCTCAGGCACCAGTATTTTCCCCAGTACAAGAGGACTGGTGAGTATCTGTTGCAATGAGCCCTGACCTCAAATGGATACTTGTAGAGCCAGACTACCTGTTCCTACCCAGACTGTCACCATACAGTTGAGACTTTCTCATGACAAGCAGGAGGTTACAGAGCAAAGGGAACTCAGCCCCCATCCCAGACAATGTAAGGACAGGAGAGAGGGAACAGATGTTCCCTGTGGCTGTGACAGCAGAGAGAGGCCTGATCAAGAGAGCAATGGGGGACAGTCTTTCCTTTCTACCACTCTGCTTTAGCCTTGCAGGAAGAATTACCCTTGAGGGTTACTCCAAGCAGAAAACAAGTTTCTGTATTCTGAATTCTCTCTAGAAGGGCCTCTGCCCTCAGGAAAAATACATGAAAGAGAAGGGCAAGTCCTCTTCCCCTCCTCCCTGTCCTCATCCTACCTAAAGCCCAGGCAAGGGTAGGTCACAGCTTTTCTTTCTGTTTTGAGCTCCCTTCTCATTTCGTGGATGAGGCAGAACACAGAGAGAAATTACAAGGAACTAGAATTAGTGTTTGGAGTAAAATCAGGAAGAAGGAGACAGAGAGCACGTAGGCCTAATGGCACTGTTTCTACTGTCTCCACATTTCATTCATTTTGCTAATCCACTGGAGAAATGGCTCCCTGGCAGACAGAATCTTGAAGCAGCCATTTAAATTTGCTTGATGGCCCCCAAGGCAAGTCAATTTTCAGTCTGACTGGCTTTAATCCCAGCGGAGAGCCCCGCCATGCCATTACGTGGCACAGCAGGAGTAAGAGTGGGGAGGCAATCACATTACAGTACCATTCCATTTAGCCATAATCTGTAAGGATCTCATGAAAGCATCAACCATTATTATGACTCCTGATGTCCTTCAGGCAAAGTCTTTGTGGGGAAAAGGAAGTGAAAAAAAAAAATGTCTACCTGTCAAAAGGAGACAGGCACTTTCATTCAAGGGAAAGGGAGGTGAAATGTAAAAGTGACACAATATTATTTAAACATCCTATTACTAAAATTACTGTTCATCTATATAAAACTGAGCTATAGGACCTTAGTCTGTCAGCTAGATCAATGTACCTGCCGTGGTCACAGAGATGCAACGAGCTGAGGAAGCATTTGGGAGACAGAATTTGCTGTAAAGGCTTCCAGCTTCAGTCCATCATGCCTGGTGTCCTTCCCACGGCACTAAATAGCTGCAGGAAGAGATGCTGAGGAGGGACGGGATGGCTTTTCCTCAGCCCATTACTGCTACATTCACATCCAGAGGCTTGAGTCAACTTTAGCATAACCATAGCTGGTTTGGGGCCAGCAGCTTTACTCAGAATTGTATTTTAAATCCATCTCTGGCGCCTGACTCTCTGACCTCTCATGGCAGATGCAGGCTGATTGCACTCTGTGTGTGGAAATGGCTGGCATCAGTGGCTGCAAATCTGCACAGCTACTCATTAAAGTGGCCAGCTCCAAGACAGAGTGTAGATGGACCAGACAGGGTGTTTGGAGAATTGCTCTTATTTCCACACCTGCTTTGGACATTTGGTAAATCAAGCAGATTTTTGGCCTCTGTTTCTCTGTTTGTAGAGGAAAATTCCTGCCCATATGTGTAAATGGACTAGCAAATATAAACAGACAAAAATGGGACCATGGATACATGTCATCTTACCACGAGGCAAAGGAAAACAGGCCATTTCTGTGGGCTTTTTCTCCCCTTTTTCATCAGCAATATTTTGTAAACTGGCTCAAGGAATATCAAAGAAGCAAGGAGAACTAAGGAATCTCAATTTGGGATGGTGATATACAGAGGGAAACAAGCAGGATCCAGAGAAAGGGCACATGGAGTGAATCTACGAAGATGACTGTTTTCCAGAGATGCAGGACAGGGCCAGGGAGAAGCCAGGATGACACAGTGGCAGAACTGAAAGTGTTATACATTGGCATTCAGCCTGTAGGAGACGATGCCAAGAATGGCTGTGTTTCTTAGGAGGGCATTGATCCAGGAGATGATGTGTAGTACCAGTGAAGCTGCTGACAGCAGTCCAGGGCATCTGAATTGTGCTGGGACTCCTGATTCTCAGGGTAGGATGCACATGGAGCACCACAGCATGAAATCTAGGCATACCAAGGGGGTAATGCTGGGGATGCTGAGGCAGAGCTGTGATGGCTGATGGTGGCCTGGGGTCCAGGGGAGCTCAGTCAGAGCACTGAGTTCGCATGGAGGACAGGGAAACCTTCCCTCAGTACCGTACCCAGCAACCTGGTTGCTGCAACAGATATCTCTGGCTAGAAGAAGATTGTCAAGGAAAGAAAGGCTTGGATAACTGGGAGAATTTGGAAGAGCTGCAGTGCAGATCTCTCTCAGAAGGAAAAGGTCTTATGCTTCCAAAACAGACTGAGAAAAGTCACAAAAGGCTCTCCTCCTAAACTGCAGATTTGTTTTCTGCAGTGGACTCAGGAGTGAGGCAGATAAACAAAAGGTAGAGGAGGAGGTGATGTTCCCTTGCAGAAAGGCAGAAATAAGAATTCATAAAAAAAGGGTGGATTGGGATGAGACAAAAACCAGATGAGGAAGCAGGTGCTGGTAATAATGTCCTTGGTCCACTTACCCACTGAAGGGATACAGGGGAGGCCTAAGGGGCCCACCCTACAGACTCTTGTATGGATTTTGTTTGCCTGCTATGAATGGGTCATGATGTGCCTGATCTGCCCAGGGAACTGAGAAAGAGGACATCATACCTTCTGTGAAAAGTTCAGGCATGCAGTCCTGGGGAAAAAGCAAAATAAGAGCCTGGATGGATGTAACACCGTTCTGGCAGCTCACTGAGAAGGCGGCGTCTCAGACCATGCAGGGCTTTTCTGTTTATAAGAAAAATATACATATATATATAACCAGAGATTTATGGGGAGAAGGGGCACAGGAAGTTTCACCCCCCCTGCTGTATTTTAATGTGGCACTCGATGACTTGTAATGGAAAAGATCTATTGTTTCTCCAGTAGCAATAAAGTAAGGTTAAAACAAACTCAAACATAAATTTTGCAAACAACCCCATATAAACACAGCTGTTCAATGAACTCATAGGACTGGCTGCTAGCTGAGGACTGCCCCCTAATGTTATCATTTCATGGAAATGTCCTTTACAATATATTTTTTTAATAAAACACCATTATTATGTAGGACAATGGAGAAAAAAACCCATTGTTTTGAGATTAGGCTAAATTTAACCTAAATGTAACACTGACATTAACAGATGTGTTTTTGGCTTGGCTGCCTACAAAGTCAGTTATTTTCTACACCATCAAGTAGCTGATGTTTACCAAGACTCTTAGAAACCTTTTTTTTTGAGAAAAATCTTGCTGTGGTTAGATGAAGTTGCTTGGAAATCAGAGCTGGGAATTAGTTCATAACCATCTCTTTTTTTGTGAGCAAAATCAGCCTGAATGTCCAGCATCTGGAACAAATAGATCCTGCTCACAGGCATCCAAATGTTCTGGTGCTTCTCAAAGCCTCTGGGAAATTGAATTCCAAAATGGAAAGAACCTCCTGGGTGTTTCTGGTGCCTTCAACCTCTTAGAAAAATGGGACTCTCCCTTCCTCCAAGATTTTCATATCAGTACATACATAAATTCACCTTTCATACTATTTTAGAGTATAGATGGTTTGTATAGCTATCCAGGCATGTTTTCCTGTGTGGCTCCTAGAAATGCAGCATCACAGGAAATAACTCATAAAGTTAAAGTTTGGCTTTTGCCCCAATGGAGAAGATTTTTACTCCTTTCAGTCTTTTGGTTTAGGATGAACTGATCATCTCCATGCCCCCATGGTGCCGGAAAGCAACCCTGATGTGCTGAGCCCAGTGCAGGGCTTTAAAACAGGAAGGTGCATTTCTCATCACTCTCCACAACATTCATTGCTTTCCAGACTTCTTCAAGCCCTTCTTCATTTTTTCCCCTGATGGCATCAGTCTTAACCTTTTATCCTGGTCTGCTGGGGATTCTCACCCAAGCTCTCTCTGTTCCTCTCGAGAGCAGAATCCCCACCTGTCAGCACATCCCATCACGGTCCGTGCAGGACGTGGTGAGCACAGGGAGCTGGGCTTTGGGGTCAAACTGTGGCACAGCTGCCTGGCAAGATGGCAAGAAGGCACCAAGTGACAGGTCTTGCTCATGGCTCGGGCACTTATTTTCCCGATGGCAGCTGGCTCTGACTCACCTTTCCTGAGTCACTCTTCCTGACACTGTCGTACCTACCTGACAACATTAAGTCCCCCACTGTCACTTTACCAAATCCTTCCACCGTCATTTGCCTGAGACAGAACAATTTTCTTTGGGGGGCTATTTTTCATTCTTCTGCCTCTTATTGCTGCTTGACAGGAAGCCATCTCCTGTTGTTCTGCTCCAAAATGTCGCCTGTCTGTGGAACAGCAGTCCCAATTTGCCTCCCTTCTTCCCACACCCTGCTGTTTTGCCTGACTTTAAAATGGCAGCCCAGCAGACATTATAGAATCCTCTATTTATTTATTTATTTTTCTGCGCAGCAAAATGCAAAAATATATAAATATATATACACACATATATATATACTGAAAATGAGCATCTGACATGGGAATAGAAAGAAGAAGTTTCAGGGCAGACCCCCATGGTTTGAATTAATAAGTATAAAAGCAGAAGGAAACACTGAGGTGATGACTAGGTAAGATAGATAAGGTAGTTTTTATTTAAGAGCTCTGCCTATTACAGCTTAAAGGCAAGTGCCTTTATGCAGATGTGAGGTCTGCTGCCATTTCAGAATGGATAAGGCTATGTGCTCTAAATTACTGCAGGAAACAGAAGCACAAATAGCACTGTCTCCTGGATCTGGACAGATTCCCTTTTTATTGTCACCTGCCTGACAGCCAGGCTGTTGCTGCTTACTAAAACCTGTCTGTAACTGAAATCCCCAGGGTAATAAGCTCCCTGTGAAACAGGTTCCTAAGTGGAAAAATCTGCACATCTCCAGATTAAATCAATAACAATTAAGAATTCTTTGAAATCTAATTGGAAAAGCAGCTATTTTGATCAGCACCATGATGTTATCTGGAAATTGTATTTTGTTTATCTACAGCAGAATGTTTTCTTCTTTGTGGGATTGGTTTGCGAGCCTCAGACACATCCTTTGATCTCTGAGATGATACAGTGAACTGAAACATGGGGGCAATCAGAGGGATTATCACGGGATGGGGAAATCATTTGATCTATTTTTAAACATAATTTTTATGAATAACTTTGGGGGTTGGTTATCATTAAGAAAGGAAGAGACGTCTCTCCCATCTTTAGCAGTGTTATATTTCTCTGAAGATGACTGATTCATGTAGTATAATACTTAGCATTTATATAGTGCTTTCTAACTTCAAAGCACTCTACAAATATTGCTCACTAATGCTGCACACAAAACTTCTGCGTTATTACTTTCAGGGAGGGATGAGTCTATTTGATGCCTCTCATATTCCTGTGGATGGTTTTCTGTTCAGGGCCCTTTTTAGCTGCCTTGGGTTAACTGGGACAGAAAACCCCAGTGAGAGAAGAAGAAAGACTAAAGTTCTGGTCAAGAATACAGTGAGACTCTTTCAAGCACATCATCTGAAGAATCTCGTGCTCATCTTCAGAAGGTCTCCTACACCTTGCAAGGACTATCCTACCAAGTTAACTGAGTTCCCAGTGCTTGTTGTAAGGACAGAACCCTTGTCTGAAGATCTCTAGCAATAACAATGCTCAGCAAAAAAAAAGAAAGAAGAGATCATAAGAACACAAGTACAGAAGACATATTGTGCTTTGTGTGAGCCTATCCAATATTTGAAAAAAATCCAAACCTTTGAGTGAACTTAAAACTCTGAAAGGTTGGTGAGGCCTTTTTTTTTTATATCCTTGAACCTAGTTTCTTTATAGTACACATTCATGCCAACAAATAGCAGATGGTGATGGCAGATATGTACTAAAACAGCTAAAACTGTGTTCCTTGCAGGAGCATCTATCATGCTGATGGGGCTGAACAGTCTGTACTGGCAGCAATGTCTGGTCCATGCCAGGAAGGAAAGATCAAAACCTTTCTCGAGATCTCCCTGGATGTTATTTCAAGTGGCTTGCTCTACAAACAAAAGTAGATTTGCTCTTGTGGTTCTTGGGCAGTGCTCAGGTCAGGAATGCTGCTGTGTTAATCATGTGTCTGCTCTGAAAGGGTGGCTTGGAGCAAGCCAGTATCAGGGGTGGAAAGGAGGGACCCTGGGTTCATGGTGCTCCCCTGCTCTGGAAGGGGTCCTCCCTCACATGGGGAGTTGAAAACAGCTTTGCAGCCCTGACAGCTGCAGAGCCAGGCTGACTCAGTGCTTCTGCTTGGGCTTACTGTGGTGCAAATCTTCCTCCTTTCCAGGAAGATCTCCTAGGAGGTTTTTGAGTCTTCAGGTCTTTGGCTTCTGTCTGGCTCACTGCAGTCAGCTGTGACAATGTTTCTTGCAGCACAGCAATTTGTTTACCAGGAGCTGGCATAACACCCATTTTGGAAAGGGCGCTAAGTCTGTCATGGATAAGAAAGAATTAAGGGAAGCTTAAATGTCCAAGGAGCTCATCAAGGATCACAGTTGCCCAGGCCTCTAGGAGATCACTCCATCTGTGCTAGCATATTAAAGAGGGACTTTTGAGGGGTTTTCAGAGGCTAATATTTATCATCCCAGTCTCTCAAAACTTCAAGTGGCACAGACCTTGCCCTTCCAGGTCATTTTCCTTCTCCAAATACTTTGGCACAGGACTACAGGGTAGGATTATCTTACAGGAAGAGCAGGTGGTCTGAGAGTCACAAGTCCTGACCTCTGAACAGATCTGTCACTAGTTTGTGGTGTGATCTCGGGCCGGTTACAGAGTGCCTGGTATTGGGGGAAGCTGGACACCCACATCTCCTGCTGGCTCTGGAGAAAGCATTGTTTGGTACCTTGGAACCAAAAACCCTTGACCGTCTGGATTCTTTGATGTCTGTAAAGAAAGATGTGATTTCTCATACCTCCCTCCACGGGGTATTGTGCCACTTCACTGGTATTCATATGGCACTGTCAGATGTAGACACTGTGAAAGAAACCACAGTAACCCCGCTATGTTCCTCTCAGTGCTGGTGTAGCACAAAGCTTTGGCTTTGAGGAATTGCCCAGATTTTTCTCTACAACCCTCCAGGCACCTCAGCAAGCTGATCTCTTTTATTTGACAGAGCTGGCTTTCTCCAGGCATCCTGGCTGGTGATTTACATGGCCTTTTTGTAGTGATACTCATTTTCCCCTATTCACATTGCCTACTGATGAGCTGATTTGAAGTTACCTCTTGCTTGTAGGTTCAGTCTCTTGTTCAGTCACTTTGCACTCTTTTATCTGATTGCTGAAGTGGAAACTGGGCCTTGCTCTTAGGCAGAAGCAAAGTCACAAAGCAGCACCAAAACCTGGCATGCATGTCCAAGCTTTGAAAAATGCGAGTGTGTTGGGCTCTAATAGAAGAGAAGGCAGACCCTGTGCCTGCAGGGAGCTCAGCCAGATCCAGCATTTTTCATAGATGCCCCATGTCTTCATCAGTATGCAGATCCATCTGCGCTGCTGAGATATCTGCATAGTACAGACAGGGAGTGGGGGAATACATTTATAAATAGGATCACTTCATCTTTCCCTTTCCTGCTGTCCCCACTCTCCTGTATTCCCTACTGATGGGGGTACTTCCCTGCTGAGAGCTGCCAGTCCCACCCTACCTTCATACCTGCTCTCATGTCACCAAACACTTTCTTCTTTGCATGGCAAATGAAGGAGAAGGGGGTGAGAGGAATGGACGGATGGAGAAGGAGGGATAGGCTCCAGTGGCTGCTAGAACTCTTGAAGTAACTTTTACCATTCAATTAACAATGACAGGTACTAGAAATGATGAGAGTCTGACATTAGAGTGCCTCCCTGCTATTTATAATGGATGGGTTTTTTAAACACAACAGCCAAATTCTTAGAAAGGTTGCACACTATCAATCTACCTGTGTAGAACAGCAGCCTGCACCAAAATACTTCAGAACACCAAGTACAGCTCACTCTTCCTGCTCAGTGCGCTAGAAGGTTGTTAAATGTTGTATGGTCACAGAGAAATTAAACATTGCTCCTACTCATGCTTACTCACAAGAGAAGCTGTTGGAGCTGGAGTCACACTGAATGCAGCAATCATATTAGTACATCACAGTAACAGTTGCTTGGAAGAAAAACACAGGAAAAAAAAACTGTATGAGACACAGCTCTTTTGCAATTGGGTTGAAGTTTTTCTCCTGGCATCTCACTGTGATTTTCTGGAAGTCAGAATTCCAGAATCCAATTTTCTTTTCCCGTGCCTCAACACACAAAAAACCTCTAGTGAAGTTGTCCCATGAACTGCTGTGGTTTGGCTCCATGGCCTTCATGTGTGTTTTTTTTCTTTCCTCAAGCTCACACCAACCACCCTTTGGTAAACTGATTTATCCTCATATTTTCTGACTGTAGGTATAGAAACTGAGATTTGCCCTCCAGCATCAGAGAACCCAACCCAAACTCCTTGGGAGAGACCAATATTCTTCAAAAAGTTTAAAAAGTCATATTTTCCATTGTAAATATTTTTCTTATTAAGGAAGTAATAGAGGAAGTTCTGGAAATTCCATCATCTGGCACTGAGGATTTAAATGTTCACAGACTATGCAGCAACGCTTTCTAAAAGTTACTTTTGAACAAAAGATGAAAAGGATGCTGAAGCAATTTACCCTCTAGACAGATGACTGACAGATTTGTCAGAAGCCAAAAGGTCACAGCAACACTTGGGGCAGTTCTACTATTTCCCCTGGAAAATAGATGTCCTTGCATTTGTTAAGCAATGCCCCTTGAAACGCATAATTCAAAGAAGTGTCAATGCACACAGCCATGAAAGCAAGGGAGAAAAGCAAGTGTCACATGGACACAAGTGTGGAGAATCTCCATGGATTGGTAGTACAGTGCTGAGCAAGTGGCAGTTCAGTGGCAGATCTACCCCTGGTTCCTGTTATAATTCAGTGGAAAAACCCTCTCTGAAAGGCTTTGAGAACAGCTTTGTGTAAGATGAGACTTTCTCCTTTGGAAGACAAGTTCATCTTCCAGGACCTTCACTAGTGTCCAGTGGAACAGAGCAGCAGACCTTTGTTCTCAACCACTGTCTCCCAAAATGTCCATGAAGAAGCTGTTCCCTCTGGCAAACAGCTGCTGTCCTCAGCAAGGAGTCTGGGACAGCAAGATGAGCTTGCATTAGACAGGGAGACAGTCCATTCCCAAAATGATTCCCTGAACAGAGAGGGACACAGATTGCCCCTCACAGACATTGTAACTCAAATATAATGCTGCAGAACAGTGTTTTCTAACAAGCAAGGTAGTTCTTACTGAGAGAAAGCTCAATGAGACACTGACCTCAAGGTGGCCTTGCAACACATCCCTGGATCTCGAGTGCCCAGAACTGTTCTGGATGGGATTGTCTGGCAGAAATCAGATGTGTTGCCTGGTTTCTAGCCCAGGAAAGAAAGAGACGGCAGGCACAAGAGATGTAAGAAGGGACAAGCAAAAGCACACATGAAGGGGCAGTAAGATGGGAGGGAGAAGAAATCCACTAGAAGAGGATGGGATAGGCAAACAATCAGAGGAATAGGAGATGTGATAAATAGATGCTATAATATTGGCTTTCTGCAAATGTTAAAATAAGTGATGTTAAAGTAGCTTTTGTAACAGTGGCTTTGTCACAAATAGATGCTACATAAGGTAGCTTTATTGTGAAGATGTGGTTTTCTTAATACTTTTTTCATTNATAATGGCAGAGATGCAATACTGGAGGTCTCAAGGAGAATTTAACAAAAGGGAACCCACTGGTTTGTTGTACCATAGCTCATGAGCTTCAGCCCTCCTGCACTGTTGTGTCTCTGCACTGCTCTTCGTGTTCCATCCCCGTTTGTGTTTCCTTCACCTGGGCTGATGGAAGTCACCTCAGCAGCCCAGCTGATCAGGAGATAGCTGAAGGACATCTGCAAGGCTCTGTCTCTGGTCACTCTACCAGGAAAGGTGCTGCTGTCTGGGTAGACACAGAGCAGAGTGAGGATAAAATCAGGGTATGTGCTGAACACCCCTACAGAGTGTGCCTAGCGTGACAAATGCTTCCTAGAGGGGCCAGCTTTCACTCCATATGTGTCTGCGGGGCACCCAAACTGTGGTTGCACAGATTTCCATCCAGGAGAACCCAAGAATAAGTGTGGCAGTCTTGGGCATTTGCACTACAGGCTGACACTTCCAGGATGCAGCAGATGGGCTGGCTGCCCATACACTCCACAGCCTGTGTACGCTCACTTCTGACAAACCCTGAGGGAAAAATGGCAGTCCTGTGTCACGACTAAACACACAGAGAGCTGTTGCACTCTTTGATAATGCTTTGCATTAACAAGTGCTTGTGGACATATAAAGTAATAGAAAATAAAGGCTTTGAGTCTTCAGCTATTCAAACTTGGACCTCTGCAGTGCAGAACTGTGGCAGTTTTCCCAATTGACACTTGGCTGTGGAACAGCAACTCATTCCATCAATTGCTACGTTGGTGGTTCTGCCCATGCACTTTCTAAAGCAGCAAACTCCAGCACAGACACACCCTGACACTATCCCTGTGAAGCAAAGCAGCAGTGATACAAAGATTTAGTTGATAACAGGCTGTCAGGTCTAAGCAGAACTTTAGGACTTGCTGACACACTGCTTCAAGTCTACCAGTACATTTTCTGGTTGGTAGCCAGATCTCACAACTTTGTAGTTGTCACTGTAAGATAGACCCTACAGATCAATCACCTTGCTTGGCAATGTCATGTCAGATTGGGATGACAGTGGATTTCATCAGAACCTGGCGTGGGTGCTTTTGTCACTTACTTCACATATGGAAAATCTCATCTATTTTTGCCAGAATTTCATGTGGATGATCTGGGAAGGGATGAGGAGGTGTAGAAGGGGAGAGGTGTGACAGCAGTGTCAGTCTGTCCCATTTCTGACATTTGAAAACAAGGGATTTTCATTTCTTATTCTGTTCTCAGTCCTGACCAAAAGAAAAAAAAAATTGAAGTGTATTAAAACCCGAAAGTCTGAACTAAGATATTGTGTTCAGAAAAAAGTATTTCATTTCTCCCTTAACTTTTCATTCATGCAACTTTTCAATATTTTTGTTGGGTTTCATTCTGACTTGGAACAAACCTGGACTTCAAAACTGTATTCCTCCCTGAAACAAAGTTCTCGTGGTGCCCTCCTGTAGTGCCAAACCAGCGTGGGCTCAGGAGAATGGCACTGCCAAGAGCACAGTTGCTGACTCCACTTTTACGTCTTGGTCTCACCTTCTGTGTCAGAATGTTAATTTTAATACTTGCATAACCCCTGAATATTTCATGGGCTAAACTAAGGATATGTGTGTACAGATGTGACATTTCTGTTATGCCAAAATCAGATAGGACAGAGGGTTTCACAAGTCAGGGTCACTGGAAAGCACCATGCCCACCACTAACTCTCCTCATCACCACATTGGCAATCCTGGGTTAAGCAGGGAAAGAAACCAGGGGCACATTAATCTTCAGGAAAGTGAATAAGGTAGAGTTTAAGGCACAAGTAATGGGAGAAGCAAGCAGACAGCCAAGAGGAATAACCTTGACTGATGAACAACAGGATGTGTGCTGTTCTTTCATGTGGAACAAAAGGCAAACATGAGACTTTACTCGTGTTCTTTCTGCCTGAAAAACACTTCTGATTGCACACTGCAGAGGTGAAGTTAGAAGTCAAACACAAGCCCTCAGTCTTCTCTTTTACAACCACAATCAGACAACAGACAGAAGGGGATAAAAAATGCAAATGTAGAGCCTTGCTAGAGGGATCCTGCATACAAGGAAGGGACTGTAGGCACTTGGTAATTTTCATGTCCTCTTGGGTGTTTGGAAAGGAATTGCTGGAGGGAGAAACTATAAATCCATGAATTACTGAGTCTGTGTTGACTCAGACTACCCAAGTACCTCCTTCTTTTTTTTTTTTTTCTCTTTTTAATCTTTTTTATTATTTTTATTTTTGGAAGGATGTGTGTCATTGTTTGAAGTCAAACACTGAACAAAAACAGATATAAGCCAAACAAGAGATTCCAGCTGAGAAACGGCTAGGAGAGACTCTCCAGATAAGTGATGGTGTACAACACTGCAAGTCCTTCAGAGTCCCTTATAACCTGATGAGAGTCAGTCAGCTGCCCACAGAGACCCTCACAAAAGATATTGCTTTAACCAGAATAACCAACAGGCCAAACAGGGTGTAGAAGGGATCTTGGTTCAGATTTTCACTTGCTTGCTTACAGTGCTGGACTGAGATCTAACTCTAAACTTAGTTTCTAGTTGGTGTCATTACTGTCTCTGCTTTTCTGCACCTTTCTATGTTTCTCTAGTTTTGCTCACAAATATAACCTGGGGATCTGCTTCACTCAAGCATCTAAGTTTCTGAGTTCTAGGAGAGCAGAAAAAAAAAAAAAGCATTTCTGATGAATTTTAATTTCTGAATGGAAAGCTAAAAATAATTCCCAACTAGCTGTAATCAAAGCACAAGTATAAATCACACATGATTCACAGTACAGCATCCAGTGGGAGTTTCCTGGGAGGGATTGCTTCCCCAGGGCCCTGGTTTCAATGTGAAACTGATGTGTTTGGCTTCTCTCCCACTTCTGTAGAGCATGAGTAAGATTCCAGCCTCAAGACTACGAATTCGCTTGGGATGTTGACATCTGCAATCAAACTGAATGGTTTAAAATTGTTCCCTTCGTCCCCATAGGAGTTCATTTATTCTGATCTGTGGTAGGTGAGATACCTTTCCCTGTTTTGGCTATTACAAGAAAATAATAACAAAACTTCCACTCTTATTTCTCTTTCCTCTTAAATTTGCTATGTGTTTTGAGCTCTTAAGGACCTGAGAATTCTCTGCTAACGTGGGCCCAGGAACATCTTTGTATCTGCACCCAGAGATTTCTTTTCCTTTCCCTCCACATTTCACTGTGTCTCGGGTATTGTTCTACTTTCTCAGTTGCCAATGACTAATTTAAATCGTCCCAATTTTTGACTCCCTCCTGGTAGCCTCCTGCAATGATCCCAGAGGAATTTCCTGAGACTCTTCCCCTCCTTTCTTTCTCAAACTCTGTCTCCTCACTCAATATCTAATAATTTATGTAAATGAATTCATCAGTATCAAAATAATATTGGAGGGAGAAGGAGAGTCTGACCGATTGTGCAAAATATGTGGACAGCTCTGGGAAAACAGTTTTTCTTTAAATCTCCATATCCTGCAATGCACCTCCTAAAAACTGCCTTAATCAAGACTGTTCACGTTAACCAGTGATCCTTAAGCAATTCTAAGATAATAATTTTCAGGTGAACTGCATTTTCCAGGCAGTAACCATAAGTCACTTCCTGCAGCTCCAGCCTAGCAGACCATTTCTAATCCTTAAACCTAAAATGATCTTCACTTATGAAACTGTTCCTTTAAAAGGACACAATCCCTTAAAATGACACTTTTCACAAGTGTGTTTCCACATGTTCGAGGTAGTAGTATGAAAACAAAGATTGTTTGCTGACGAATCTTTGGCGTTTGCCAACCCCGAAGCTGTGTGATTGCCAGAAAAGGGTTTCTCTGGGGCACCTGGGAGGCCACAATCCCTTTTCACCACTGGCATCACTGTTATGACTGAGATGTTCATCCAATTACACAGAGGTTCATCTATTTCACTGTCTCCTCTGGTAGTTTTAAGTTGTTCTGTATTCAGATTTTATGCTGCAGATATATTGGGCTTGATGAATGCAGACAGGAATTTTATTCCATTATATTAAAATATTCAAATTATACATGCACAATAAATATTGACAGGGAGGTGAAAGGAGGACTTTACTGCATCTCACAGCAAAAGTTACAATGGCAGAAGGGAGTGTGTAGGGTGGGTGTGGAAAGCAAAGCAGAAAGCCTTGGGTCTTTGGTGCCCTGAGTGAGGACTGATGCTGCTAAACCCCTGAAGAACCATGCCCTGCATATGAGCCATCCTCTCCTTAGATCCATCTCCAAGATCCTCTGGGGGGTGTGGGATCTTTTATGTTTCCGCACTCATTAGCAATACCCAGGGACCGGTAAGTAATTGCATAAATTCTCTTGCTCATAATTTGGTACTGTTTCGCTTTAATTGGTACTGGAAAATAAAAAGAGGATCATAAGATAATTCAGCCTAGAAAAGACCTCAGGAGCTCTGTATAACCCAGCTTCCTACTCAAAGCAGGGTCAGCTCTGGAATCAGGGGAGGTTGTTTGGGGCTTTATTGAGTCAAGCCTTGAAAACCTCCAGGGATGGAGAATGCACAACCTCTCTGGACAACTTCTGCTTCCAAAAGCTCACCCAGTCTTGCATCTGATATAGCTGCAGAAATCCTTTTTTTTGTTTTTTTGCAGCTCCTGGAAGCTACAAAAATAGTCAAGTAACATTTTCTCATTGAGGACCTTAAGCAAGTTGCAGTCTACAAGCTGGCCTTGCCTTCCAACACTGGGTTTCCAAAAGCTGTGCTTCTCCTAACCCTGGGCAGCCCCCACTCCCTGATGTGTGCAAGGTCCTGCCTCAGGTCCTGCTGTAAGGCTGCAGCCACCCTTGGCCCAGCTTTGCTGTCTAGTTCATAGTCAGGAAAACCCATGTGTGGAGAATTCTGTGATGTTGTGTTGGCGGTGTGAAGTCACCAAAAAAGATGGGAATTTCCATTCGCTGCCCTCAGTGCCATTCTCTACATTGCCTCTCTTGCCATCTAACCAAACTTCAGCCCTGGTCTGTTCTTAATGGAGTGGATTTATGTCATATGGGATCCACAGTCAACTCCTTAGCTGTCACTTGCTTTTATTGCCTCATCTTTTTTACTGTAGCTATTGGTATTTACAGTTAATGCATAGATCTTGTTCCTAATTTTGATCCTCTTCCCTACAAGGCCATCATTCCCTGCTCTTCAAAGCTCTTCTTCACTGTGTTCTAGGTTGGTGTGAATCAGACCAACTCCAAGACTCTGCCAGGGGCAGCATCAGGGTTTGCATTTTTATGTGCAGTTCTGAAATCCGGCAATTAAGATGCCAACAGACAAAGTCCTGCCTCTGGCAGCCCCTTTGCCCTTCACAGCAAGATATCTGAGCTGCTCATCCATTAGGCTCCTCATCACTGCAGCCATCAGCATTACATTTTATGGAAACTCACGGCCAACTCTGCTTTCCTTAAAATTCTGCCCTATGGTCCTGGTGCTGTTTGAAAAGTAGTTTAGGTATTGGTGAGTGGGATGAGGGTAAAGTAGGGCAGACTGGGGAGGGAGGAAGGGGGAAGTGAACTGGCAGTGATAACCTCATCAGCTTCTCAAGATAAGTCACCTCCTCTCATTGCTCAGGGTCCCTAATCACAGAGGAGCACCAAAGGAAATGCAGAATTTCTTCAGCAGAAATAACCCTTCTTTTGCAGCTGGCACAGCACTGCTGCCCATGGCCACGTAACGAAGGTCTGTGTTATGGGAATATTTCTCCTCTGTGAGGAAATTCAGTAATAAAATTTGTTTCAGATTGATACAATATAAGGTAGATATTATCACTGAAAGTAAATTTTCCTTCCCCCCCCCCCCAAAATACCTTGATTTGGGGTGATCCAAAAACTCCATTTGAGACAGAAAATCAACATTTTGTTTTCAACATCTTTATTATGTGCCATGAACTATTTTAATTCACTTTTCTTGGTTTCGTAAACTTTCCCTATCAGAATTTTTTGTTCCAAAAAGAGAGAAAAATGTGCCCTGATATGACCAGCATTTTATGAGTTTTCTCCAAAATGAAATCCTCATTAGCTGATCTAATTTCTATAAATATTTTATCTTAATGGAATCATATATTTCAAAAAGAACATGGTTCTACCCCATATCTTCTGATTTTCACTGTACTAGTTTAGAGATGTTTGTTCCAGGCTATTATAAGAACTTTGCAGGGTTTTGCTATAGCATTTTCGTGGATCACTTAATGCCAGCTGCAGGTCAGTGCGATGGGGAATGCGTTACTGACCACATTTGCCGCTCCAGCCTCCTCATTGTGTTATTTGCATAATAGGGGGGATACAAGCCACTTTGATTTCAGACAGGTATCCAAACTTTGCTCGAAGTAGGAAGGCTTAATTTGTGTGAAATCTTAGAGCCTTATTCCCCACACAGAGCCACGCACAGCTCCGGCCACGCCGCTGTCGCCAGCGCCAGCGGGGGCTCTGTGAATCACACGGGCCCCCACAGTGAGCTGAGAACGAATTTCCCCCTGAGCTGCCTCTTTGAAGTGCTGCTCGAGCACAGCCCTCCCAGGCCACGAGCGGGCTGACATTTTGTGCAGCTCCTGTTTGGCAGCCGGGCTCGAAATAACAGCAAAGGGAGATCTTTGACCCTGGCTGATATTGCATATAACTAGATACACTTCTGAAAATGCAGAGGTTTTTACTGGCACGATTTGGGAGAAGAAGAGGCAAGACAGAAAGAAACTTTTAATAAAGAAAAGCACAGGTATTTGTTTAAAAACACTGCATGGAAAAGAACATTGCTTGTTTGGCTGAGCTCTAGTCCTGAATCTGTTTGCTGTGACATTTACTGTTAAATCACTACCAGATTATCTTCACTATTTAAAGAAAAGCTAAAATCCACTTGTTTTATCTCAGGGTAATTAGCTGGAGGGCTGTGAGGTTGAACTCAGTATGCTCAGCTTGTAAAACTAGTGTCCTTTTCCAAATTTTCTCTTCTTTATGTTGAAGCTGTTACTGTTTGTAGCCAAAAATTACTTGTTCTCCACCCCCATTTCAGCACTGTTATATCTATCCTCTTCAACCACAACTAGCTGAAATAACTCTAATCACCTATTTTTACTGTTTGAGTTAGGGAGTGTTCACAGCACTCATTTTGCCAGAAGAGCTGAAATGCTTGCAGAAAGGAAAAGGGGAAGAGATACAAATTCAGAGCTGCAAAATAGCAGCTGAACATGATAATATCATCAGCTGGCAGAGGTGGCTGCACACTGAGCATCTGTCTATGGCCTAAAATGACTGTTTTGTTTCAGGATTTGTTTGTTTGTTGGTTGGTTGGAGTTCTGGTTTGTTTTGTTATACTGCAGGATCACTCCTAATTGCTAATACAATTAAGAAAGAAACTTCAGAAAAAGAACCCTAAGTCCTATGGTTTTTAATTCCCTATTGGGTTTTGGGAAGAAGCAGTTTGTGGCAAACAAGGAAGACAAACCTGGATCCTTTGCTGCATCCTTCCTCCTGTTTAAGAAGATTTGTGATTCTACATCTAAATCCAACAACTTTCCATGTGGCCCTGGTAAGTTACATAAGCTAAACTTTTCACAATTTGATGTCTAAAACTAATCCTTTAATCCATATTTAGGATCCTGTAATTAACTCGTCTTAAATGTTATCTGCAGGTGCTCAGACATACTGAAAAATTGATAAAGTATATACTTATTCTTACTTAAGGCACCCAAATTTGAATTTTTTGACCATAATGACTGCTCCTATGTGCTAATGAAGACTTTCATATATTGAAGGGTTCTTCTGATGAAGAAATTTTAAATCACACTTCTCTGTAACTGCTGAAAATTATGCTTCAAGCATTGAAAGAAGTCCAAAGTGGCAGGAAGCAAATTCTAGCAATCCTTTTCCTATTCCATGACAGGCATTTTTAGTCAATCTTTTTTTGTAGTGTTTGGGGGAACCTCTCTCCTCCCATGAACTCTGTACAGGACTGGGTGACTCGTGTTTAACAGAGAGAGAGACTTGCTGAAGGTCGTGGTACTGGAGGTAGAGGGCACAAGAGTTGTCTATACACAGATTCTGGCTGAACTATTGGGAAAGCAAATCTGTCCTAATAGTTAAGGTGAATGAATTTAACTCTTTGTTCTCTGCCTCATGGATTACAGCTACAGAGAAAACTTTTTCTGAGAAACTTTTCAACAAGCTCCCATTAATTTAGAAGTAGCAATAGATTCCCACTTGTCCAAATGCTCTCACCTCCTTTCCCAGCTGTCTTCATCTCCCTCTTCCCAAGGTTACTGGATTGTCTTCCTTAAATAGAGGAGTAACTGTGGGATTCCAATATTGCCTAGTAAGTGGGAGACAAAGGGGGAAACAGGGCTCTAAAGCAGGAAAAAAGTAAGTAAAGGTGTGATGATTTCTTTTATCAGACTTTTGCTTAAGGTTTCTTCCCTCCATTTCTATTACAGAGGCACCATCCTGACAACCTCTGTCAGATGATTTAGGATGAGTAATAAGGGTCTTGGTTACTACTTTTCTATGGACTGATGCACAGGATTTGTCAGGGGGATGGATTTTGGGGTAGGAAGGGCCAGGTAAAATCTCAGAGGCTGTGCTCTTGAGCACTGCCCGTTATCTCTTTCCCCAGGGCTGAGCCATAGGACTAGGAGCTGAAGGACTGGCATGTAACAGGCTTTTGTTTCTGGAACAAAGTTTCCCCAAGTGGCTGATAACAGGCTCAGTCTATTCTGTGAAGGATGTCTTTAGAGCCTGCCCTGATACATTTATTATAAACAAAAGCTACAGAATGTTAAATTTTGTCTCTAACAAAATGCTGTTCTGGCTATTCAGATAAAAACAGGTTTGGCTTGGGGTTTTTTAGATGCAGAGCTGCCTTTGCTGTAGGAATTCTCACGTATTAAGGAAAGATCAATACCACAGCTAATGGCCTAAGGTATCAGAAAACCTCACTGGAGGAAATGAGAATGTTGTCTGGAAACCAGATGATGATAATCCTCAGGATAAATGGATTTAGAGATTTCCGAAGCCGTTTTAGTAAACAGAGGGCAGACTTAGGCAGTTATTTCAACAAGTTCCTTTACAAAAGAGAAAGAGATTGCCATTTTCCTGTTTGGTTTTAGTCTTGACATTGATGAGTCTCAGCGAATACTTATTAACCTCTTAGATGCAGAACTGACCTTTTAATAAAGCAACCTCTTCTTCTTTACAGAGAAATCTTAGCACCAGTTATTTTGTCTTGCAAACATTGTCCTTGCACAGGCTGTTGACAAAAGCTGGCAGAGAGCAATTGGTTTCCCTGGAGTCGAGCAACGGCAGGTGGAAAACTCATAAAGGACTCAAGGCAGAGCTCAGACAAGTACCAGGAAGCAGAGATGCCCTTATTCTGCTCTGGGGTTCATGGCTGTGAACCAGAAAGAAGCAGAGTAGAGCAGTGTTCAGTGTGGCCAGTAAGACCATCCAAACAGCCCTGGTGCCCAAGGTCAGAGGTCCATCTAGCCCACCCAACCCCATTCATCTTCTCTCTCACCACCCCTGCAAACACCTCTTTCCCAAGACAGTGATTGATAGCCTGGGTCATCTCTTCCCCTGTGAAAGCTATTTCATGATTTAGTTCACATGTGTTATATTTTTTAGGTTTACTACTTCCTCTGTGAGAATTAAAATAAGCACAAATACAGCATCTGAGATCTGCGAGCTTGTGGTACTTCTGCAGCTGCTTAGAAACATGCTCTGCGTTGCTCCCTGTTCTTTCCACATCTTCATGACTGTTACAGGGGGCTGTGCTTAAGTGTTTCATTTTCTCCCTCTTTGAATAGAGGCATTTAATCTGCTTTGCAGGTTTTCAGTGCATTTTGGTGTATCAGCTAAACTCCCCAAGCTGTGCACAGAACCAGACCAACAAAAAGGTGAAACATGGAAGTTTAAACCACTCTGAGTGCCAGAGCAGTTTACCTTGCAGTCAGAGCAGGGTCAGCTATGCCCACTGACTGCCCAGAGAAGCTGTGGCTGCCCTATCCCTTGAAGTGCTCAAGGCCAGGTTGGATGAGGTCGAAACAACCAGGTCTACTGGGAGGTGTCCCTGCCCATGTCAGAGGGGTTGGAACAATCTTTAAGGTCCCTTCCAACCTAAACCATTCCACGATGCTGTGATGTGCTAGACTTGGTCCAGCACTGCCATTTTCCATGTGTACCCCCTCCTGCTTCCCACATGGTTACTGGGGCAGTAATAATCCATCCCTCTCTGTCCCATGGGGCCTCATTTTCATCAGCCACTTTGTCTGAAACAATTAATGTGATATTGATAAACTGAGAGCAGGTACACTTTGCCCTAGCTAGTTTCTCATCATTTTTCTCTGCTTGAGAAATGTAGAAAGGACCATGTGCATGGAAACTCACTCTCTGTTTGTCTAATAAATGGTATTACTTCTGTACAGTAACTTCTCCTTTCAAGCATCCTTAAAACTTTGTAGTTGTAAGAATACTATTACTACAATAGGTTATTATGGCTATTGTATTTCTGACTGAGCCATAAAATCAAGGATCTTACAGTCATTAAAAATCCCCCAACACTCCTGACAAAAATAGGCATGTTAGTTCAGGTTCCCTGGCCCAGTGAGCGCAATCTTTACATAATGTTTCAGCTGAATTGTGGCTCCCTTTACTTTCAGTTGTGACTATGGGTTGTTAAACAGCTGCCATGATTCCCCCTGCTCCCCCAGGAGACCGAGCTGGAAATGAATTATAGATATAATACAAGCAGTCTTACACATGCGTCACCCAAAGCCTCTTACATGGGTCAGGATCATATGGTTATTGTCCTGTCAGATCTTTGAAACAAAAATCCGTGGACTTTGTGACACAACCCCAGTGTATTGATTGCTACAAAGGAGACAGAGAATCTTTGTCTTGAGATAAAAAGGTATCAGACATCTGTGATTAACGATCAGCAAAACTTGAGTGCTGCAGAGAGAGCTTTTAATTGATTCTATCAGTGTGCCTCTGTCTGCATATTTATGCACCAGATGCGCATATGCAAAGTGTTTTGATGTACAGATCCTACTTGTGTGTGTCCATGGATAAAATCTGTGTGAGGAATATGTGGCAGGGCTACGAGAGCCCAAACATACCAGGGCCTGGCTGTCTGGCTGCTGGGTCCAGGGACCAGCTCAGTGCCAGCCCGTGGATGTCTCAGGCTGTCTGTCATCCTGGATCCCCTCATTGGGCCTGATCCTTATCCCCCACCCACATGTGAGAAAGAAGACAGCAAGGGAGGGGAGGAAGGAGAAGAGGGAGGTGGCAGATGAAAGCAGGAAGAGGGGGAGAAGGAAAAGAGAGGGAAAAAAGGAGAAAAAGAGAGAAAGAAATACTGAATACAGTATAAATATCTTTTTTCAACTTCACTTAAATGTAGACTCCTCCAAAAGAAGAAACAAGGAGATGACAGCGAGGACTGACGCTTGGACTCTGTCCAGATGCTCAATTGACTTTGTCGTTCCTGTCCTATTTTGACCTTTCTATTTTTCAAGGGTAATTAAACACTCCAGCTTGAGATTGGATCTTGCTTCAACTAGTGATTCACCTCCACTGACAAGGTGAAGAGCTACAGGAAAGGTCCAACCTGGCTGCCCAAACAGCCATGTCCATATTGGTCTTATTTTATGTGAATATAATGCCACCAAGTAATTAGCAATAAAAATACTGTGCAAGAGCTGTGTATGACATTAGGATTGAGTAATTTGGTCTTTAACCCATCTAGCAGCTACTGCAGGATGCACTAAGTGACTGAAACCCATATATCTCATTATAATAAATATTTTATAGATGACATCTCAGCCCAAATCACCTTCCATGACATTGTTTTTAAATCCACTGGCAGGTCACAGGGTGATTTCAGTGGCTGGTTGTTGGAAAAGAAATCTTCCGTTGCCATGTTAAAATGAACCCATATTCATAACAAGTGTTTTCATTTGATCCATGTCAAACGTCAACAGTGCAATAAACTGGTGACCCTGCTTCAATTTCTGTCACTCAGAGGACGAAGGACCACTTCTTGCCCACCTTGGGTGCCTGTTTACCATTTCTCACCCTTGGGCTGACGCCTGCTTGTGAGAAAACTCTCACAGTGGACATCCTGCTATATTTGTTTTGTGGAGAGGCAGAAGACTTTGCTATTTAAGGCTGTAAATCTGGCATTTTCACAAGTGCTGAAATTCACACCTTTGCATTTCCTGCTAGATCCCTGCTATATAAGGTGAGCAAAGGTAACCACACTGCTGATATTTGCAGTAGTCCTTCATCTCACTCCTTTTGGGACCGTTCCCATGCACATAAGTACTCTTCATCTCTGACGTCTGAAGGCAGCTCTTTATCCATTCTCAAATGCCTGTGAGTGACAAAGCATCAGAGAAAGCTTCCTAACTGTGAAATTTATTAGACAGGAGAGCAAAGTCTTCTGGGGGAAGTGTTGGAACAAAACTCCATCAGAGAAGGTTTTAGAGGGGATAAAACATTATGGAGGGAGGTGTAGTGTTATGGTCCTGCAGTGACAAGAGTTGAGCAGGTTCTTAAAACTACTGTTCATTCCCAAAAATAGGGCAGAAAATGGGAAAAGCCTTCCCAGCTCACCAGGTGAGCTCCTCTGCCATTGTGCTACATGACACTTTTCATTAATTAAGTGTATGCTCTATCTTTAAATCACTCAGGGTTCTCTTCATCCCCTCCAAGAAGGGGCATGTCTGAGTGATTAAAGCATCTGGGTCATTCATTCAAGTACCTCTGCAGACATGAGTAGAAGGCCATGCTTCATCCTCCCATAAATGGGTCATGACTATTCAGACAAGAGACTCAAAGGCAACCTGAAGCGATGCTAACCAAACCATTTCCATCTGTGAAAATTTAACACACCTGATGCAACTGATCTCCTGGGCTCCTAGGAAAAAGAGAGGATGTTTTCTTCTGAATTAATAGATCTCTTTGTGCAAATAAAGCTCAGTCAAAGCCAACCCATGACCAGTAGACTGAGACCAGTAGACAGAGTCTCACTCTCTTCGTGGCTAAAACCTTTCTTCTACTTTTTGACTTTATTTATTCATTCTCAATATTCTTTTGTTCTTTGGACAAAATTTTCTTCAGCTGAAACTGCTCTTGCTCTTCACTGCTGTGTAGCCCAGTGCCCATTTATAGATTGCAATCGTGTTCCCTCATCCTTAATTACATTAAAATTAACAAGCCAAGCTGTCTTGGTGTAAGACAGGCACTTCCATTTCCCAGATCACTGTTAGGGAGAAAGCAATGAACAAGAAATGATTGCTCATTGTCTTCTTAAAAATAAAAATTAGTGACTTTAGAAGAATTAAAACGGATCGGTTTCCAAAGAAGCAAAAGCTGATGTTCTTCCCACATCTTGTGTCTGCAGAAACCCCTGCTGCTGAAGACATGATGAAAGCAAGCTGAAAGCACAGTAGAAGAAGGTATGGGAGGAAATCCAGCAGAGGAAACAGTTGCTGGAAGAAAGTAAAAGCAAAGATAATGCCTCTTGCTCAGAAAGCTTTTAAATTGAAATTTGATGAAGACTGACAGTATTTTGGGGAACTATTACTCATGCTTATACTATCTTCCACTCTTTGTTAACTTTTACTCTTGGTCACCATCAGAAACACTCTATTGCACTGCAAATGCCTTTAGTCTGATACTTTATGGCTTTTCTTATCATAACTAATAGTTTTTTACTGAATCTTCCCCAGTCTGAGTGCATTACTCTTGCAGAAGTTTAACTAGCATGGCAGTCAGTATTCAAGGTGAGTTTTCAGGGAGCCTAGTACTGGGCTATTAAATTCTTCACTCTTCCCCAACGAAAATATCTTCCCTGACACAAACAGGCTTGTGTTTGACTCATGATTTCCCTGTGATCAGCTGCCATGCTTATGTCCCCTTTCTCCCATCAAGTCACATCCCCAGCCATTGCAGAATTCCTTATTGGCCAAAACCAGGTGAGTTTGCATTTTGAACTGTTGAACTTCATGCCACTGCTGCTTCTCCAACACTTACAATAATTTAGATTTCTCTGTGTGATATTTCCACTCACTTTGAATTGATCACTTCTGCCACCCCTGTGTGATCAGATGTTGTTAATTTGTATGACCCTCTGGCAGCATCCTCATGGGGGTTATTGTGGGCATGGAGTATCACCATCACTCACACCCCCTGCCACCCTCAGACTCAACACAGGCAACAGCCAAAGCTGTGTTTCATTGGAAAATTACAATTAGTCACAAGCAAAAGCCTGTGATGGCAACATTCAGGTTTCCTTGAAGAAAATAGTAGAAGTAATTGCTCTGATCTGGGGAGTCCCAGTCTTTCTCCTAAAAATAAAGCTGGTATTTGTAACCTAGACTTCCTAAGTCAGATGGAAATTCTATTTTGGTCTATTTTCTTCCCCTGTATTTTTTGTTCAAAATTTTACGCTTTGCTAATTTTGTCTTAGCAAAGGTCAATAGCTAGAACCTCAGATTTTCATTGACTACAAAACTCATTTCACACCTGATTTTACTACTTCCTAAACAAGCTGAAGCAGG
Source organism: Aleadryas rufinucha (assembly GCA_013397815.1). Lineage (NCBI taxonomy): Eukaryota > Metazoa > Chordata > Aves > Passeriformes > Aleadryas > Aleadryas rufinucha. The sequence goes on from VZTH01011317.1 coordinate 47,407, forward strand.
ATTTTTCATAACAGTATATATAAAGATGGCTTATAAAAAGCAAAGCAACTGTGGCTTATTTTATAGCATTTGCATTGTTTTTAAAGCACCCTCTACTTACCCTTCCAGCTGATTTCTAATATACTATTTTTTAATCCATAACCCTAATAAACTGTAGGAAAAGGAACACAGTGGCCAGTTATCCCTGTCTAGATTTTATTGTTTAAGGTTGAGACGATTCAGAATCTGTGGCAGATTTACCTAACAGAGAGAAAGGACGTGCACTGGGGGCCCCGCTCACGGTCACGTGTGGGTAAAGAAGACCCCCATCCCCTTTGGGACGTTACCTTTTATTTCCCAGAGAGGAGCCACCCTTTTTCTCCCAACACCCTCCCACCATTGGTAGTCCGATTGGCTCATTAAGAAGTCATTTCCAGGGGATTGGCTCTTGCCTGTGGGGTGATTCTCGTGCGTCGAGTGATTTGCTGGTTCCGGTCCAATCATCCGGTTGTATTCATCCCCTTATGATAAGGATCCGTGACTGACATAGGCTCTCTCTGATTCTAGTACTTTCCTACCCTTTACCAATTCCAAATCCCATAAACTTCAACACCTTCAACACCCCATACCCTAACACTAATACAGAGAACACTCCTAACACTACTTTCCCATAAACAATCGCTAGCCAATGAATTCTGTGACAATTAACAATCAGCTGACAAAACCACTAATAACAACTAATTGGTTAACTGTTTGGGCAATTAACAAGGAACCTCAACTGTTTGCACAACTACGAAGACCAACTCAAGTTAGTTCATTTACAACATAAACTTCTAACTTTACCCTTATTTTCCCCTTGTGTCCTTCAAAACTATCATTAACCACATGCCTGAGTTACTTTTTGTTCAAAAGAATTCATCAGAAAATGACAAGTTAAGCCTAATCAGTCAGTCTTTGCTTCCTCAAAGGCCTCCAACTGTTGTTAAGTAAAATCCCTTGTCACACTTTAGATAGCCCAACAGGTTGGGAAAAAAAACCCAAGAAATACTTGTTATAACTACAATGATAAACAAAATCTGCTCTGAAGCTACTCTAATTGCCTTCAGAGTCTAACTCAACCCTTGGATTGACCTATTTCTGGAGAAACATAACAGCCAGAGTAATTATTAAAGTATCGGCCCAGACTTAAATCCACATACAGATTTCCAGCCGAACATTAAATAACACTTGGTCTTTGAAAAATTGGGCGCTACAGTCTTCAATCAGCTTCTGTCCCTCATCAGCTTTACAGCACCAGGGAAATAAAGGACAAGAATTGGCTGGACACACGATGTCAGACAGCTGGAACACTGACCTTTGCTTTCAAAGGCAGTTGCCCTACTAGCCAGGGTGTTGGCACTAAGATTTTAAACTTGTTATCACTCGCTGGAGTTCAAAGACTTGTCTTTTATTCCCATGGAGTTTTTTTTACATTGGGCTTTGCCTGCCATTTAAATTTTTTCACTCTGGATTTATTGCTTATTTTATCCGTCTTCAGACAAGGTTTGTTTTGGTTTGGTTTTGGTTTTTGGTTTTTTTTTTGCAATATGGGTTTCTAAGCTTGTTAAAGCAGCCACAAAATGTTGTGCTGTATTTTATCCCAGCAAATGTTAAATGTGTGATATTTCAGCTATGGCAGGGTTGGTAGTAATGAGATCATACATTTAAAAAGCTGAGTATTAATTTTAGACTTCATGCAACCCTTTGAGGAAGCTCTGCTAAACTGAAAACATCATCTCCTGCTTCAATTAGATATATTAAATATTCCTTCTTTTGAAATCAATTTAATAATTAGATATGCTAAAGGATCAAACCGCAAGTTCCAGCTTCCCATAACCCTTTGCCATTACCAGCTGTTCCTTACAGATATTGGCCCCGAGGTGAACATTCAGGACGGGTTTCACATTAGGGGAACATGCACAACGGTTTCTTCTTTGCTTGCAACCACAGCTCATTCATTCTGTAGCCTTGGAAGAGGCTCTGAGATACCACTCTTTACTTTCTGTCTCTCAGACCAGATCAATCAGCTCACCCAAGCATGAGAAGCTCTCCTAACAAGAGCCCTGTTCAAGGCAAAGATTACAAGTTCCCCAAGTTAGTTCCCTTTCCCACTGATCAGTGAGACTTTTGGAGCCAGGGCAGCATTGCCTCCATTTCCTAAGCTTTTGACAGACATCTCCTTCCTGAAAATGATTGCATTCATCCAGGTGAAATTTGCTGCAAACACAGCACATGGGTGGGCACATGGACGTGTCTGCCCAGTAGCCAGGGATGGTATGAAGCCTCAGCTTCCTTGTGGGATACTTGTCACTGCACAGACCTTGTCAAAGACACAATCACCCCTCTTGGATGCCTGACATGGTGCAACCAAGACCTGAGGAAAGGCTCTGAGAGAGAAAATTCTGCTCCGCTCGATCCCATGCTTCTGCAAGGGACCTGCCTTCAAATAAATAAATTTCTGCTGCTGAGCTCTGTTCTGCACCGAGTTTTGGGCTGAAAAGGGCTCAATCAATTGAGTTTTTCCCATACTGTTTCTGAGTGTCATCTAGGTGGAGGGGAGACTTGGGACAGGAATCCCATATTACACACAGAAGGACAGTGCTGGCCTCTCTGATACAACTGCTTGAAATTTTTAAAATGATACTTTTGAGTTTTCTTATAGGTGAGATAGAAAAAAGAGAGTTCCTTATGAATGCCACATTATGTTCAATCACAGTTAAGAACAGGAATCAACCAGTGGCCTCCTCACTTACACACAAACGTGTACACAGCTCTTGTTGAACAGGCTTTGTAAACCTAGACAGAATAACAACCTTGAATTCTGGAGAACAACTATTTCTATTAATCACTGTAATAAAAAACCTGCAAACTTGGCAACACAGTTTCACTCAAATGCCTCCTCTATACACACTGGCAACACCACCCCCAGTGTTACTCAGACATTATTATTTTTATCATTGCAGTGTCTCTTACACAGCCGTCTTCTTATTGCCTCATGGAGGAAAGCAATGAATCAAAGTATGAATGTTCTTGAAACAGATCTTCTTTTAAAAGAAACATTAGCTCAGAAGGTACTAGAAGTTAACCTCCTGTTTGAAAAAATATAAAAACCAAATATCATAAATAAGCCTTTAATTTGGGTTTAATGGAGGCCATCGTTTTGGGCTGTTGCATTCATCTATTTAAGAGAAATTTATGGAGATTTTAAACGGGATCAATTCTGCTGTCACATAGTTAATAGAAGTGAATAATTATTTATTTACAAATTAAATTTTGTGGGGAATTGGCACATAAGGTGATTGGAAATTGTATTCAGAGATGAATTGGGATTTTAATAAATACTTTAACGGATGAACCTCCAGTGGTGGATGGCTATCCAAAAATGCAGTCTTGGTCACTGTACATGAAGCAAGCAAATTCACATTTGAAGGTAAATTCTGAAACCTGCATCCTGACCACTTTCCTTGTAAATCCCATTGCCTAACACATAAAACTAAAATGAAATGCATGAAGTCCAGCTCTTTGAAGGACTAGGCATATTCAGTCCCTTCTAACTTAAGCTACCATTTACAGCAATCAGTCTTCTGGAACAAGATTCACTAGCTTTGGAGTCACCTTCCTCATCCTTGCTATTCCTTAAAGGATTCTTTTAATTCAAGGGAAATTTCATGGATTTTAATAGTAATGCCACTAGAGCTGCTATTATCTCTCTGAGCAGTAATACAAGCAAATACAGCCACTGCAGAAATAGAAAAATAATTCCTACATGCATCTCATGCTTATTAAATCTCATCATGGCATGCTGTGATTAATCTTTTGCAGAAAGTTTCCTTAATTCTCATTTAAGGATAAATATCTGTATTTCTTCATAGTAAATGAATATGCTTTTGCACCACCTCACTTGTGACACAAATTAAAAAATAAGCCATGGATTGATAACAGTTAGTTTTGTTCCTCTACAGATCAGACATTTCAGAAATCATGACAGATGAGCTGACCATTCTTCTCACTCTGTATTTTTGTTTGGTGGTTAAATTTGTGTCCAGATTAGTTTTCAATGGCTTTTGATCACGTTTTAAGGACTAGATCTGAAGCTGTTTCTGTGCATACAGGTCTTGATGTCCGGGGTGTGTTTTTTAATAAATATCTTCCTTTAAGTAGCCTGTCATCCTCATCTATTACTGCCTTTGAGTAGAAAGCATGAAGTTTGCTCTAGTTCCTACATGCAGTCCCCTCAAATGAGCATTTCAAGCAAAAAGGCAGAGGAGAGGAGAGCAGCTAGAGAGAAGAACTCATTTCTGCTGGTTTTGGTATTCAGAAAAGTGCACTGGTCTGATAATAGGGACAATGGTTACTGTTGTTGTCTGTGTCTTATTACTAACTGTGCACTCTTTCTTCAAGAAAAGGTAATTAAAATTTTCTTTCATCTTCTGCTCCTTCTTACTTACCTCTTACATGTTACTAATAAAGCACAATATTGCACAGTATCACTCCAGAAGTAAAAATCCTGTTTCCCTTCTCCGAGCCCAGGCTTTATTGCAGCTGTGCTGCCTTTCCAAAGGAACATGCCAGATCTCTGGGATTCTCTCTGCTGTCTCTAGCTCCTGTTCTGATTGCTTGACCTCAGAGACGAGGGATGAATGTCCTGACACCCACTTACAACAGGCTCTTCCAAAGGAGCTGTTTAAGCCCCTGACAACGTGGTCCATCAGCAGGATGGCTGTGGGCAGTGAATGCAGCGAAGTGCTCGCACTGTTTACCACTCCAGTTCAGGTCGGGACCATGGGGGAAGCCTGGGATGAAAGGGTGAAGAGGAGCAGCTGAGCAGCGTGGGTGACTCTCCACAGGCACCAAGGTGACAGAGAGGAGCATCCTCCCTGCAGTCACCCTGAGGTGAAGAGAAGAGAAGCAGCAGCACAGCCCCATCCAGAGTGCTCTGGAGGAGGGAGGTCTGAGAGGCTCTGCTGCATTTCCTTGTATGGCTCAGCAGTGGCACACAGGAATAAAGTCACTGTGTCAGTCCCAACCCTACTGAGGAGAAATTAGGAGCTGTTCTGATGGCTGCATGGTGGCCCAATACAGGAGGTGACATGACAGCTGGTTTCCTTGTCATCTTCAAATTTGTGGCGCTAAATATGGCACTGAGTCTTCTGGGATAACTCAAAGAAGAAGCAAAAGGAAACTTCTGCCTCCTACCCTTTTTCCTAACTCCCCCTTCCCTGAGAAAGCCCTTTCTGAGCTGAGGATGAGGCATCCTTGGAGCCATCAAAAAATTTTTGCTTAATGGAGGACCTAAAACCAGACTTTGTCAGGTAGTCACACCAGGCATAATATTTTCTTTAATAACATGTACAGACATGGTGCTTGGCAATGCCACAAAAACTGCACAGGAGCTGTGCAGCTTGCCCAGGCAGAGGACCAGCCAGGGGCCCTGCTCTGAGCCTTTCCTCTGGCTGCCAGCCCAGGTAAGCATTTGGTCCTGGGTGCTGAATGACTCTGCTGCAGCCACCATAAAACCAGGAAGGAATTGCAGTTTTAGTGAGATTTCTGCTGGATGTTTGGTAAGGCACCATGCATAGCATTGCACAGCTTTTGAAAATCTTTTCTCTGTATCACAATCTCACTTATCTATTATTATTTTTTTCGAGACGATAAAACAAAGGTATCATCATTTGCTGTGAAAAAAAATATGGGTAAGAAATGCATCTTGGGGTTTGTTTTTTATTTCATGTTATTTCTCTTTCCTTTTAACATCCAGCAGAAACAGTAGCCATATGAGTTCAGCTCCTCTGCTCTCCTGTAATCTACCCTTTGATGTAACTAACTGGCAAAAACATATTTCTAATCAAATATAGTCTCTCATCCTTAATCAGCTCAGCTTTAAAATGCAGATCAATGAGATAAGAAAGAGCTGATTTAATTAGCCAAACCTCAGCAATGTTACAGCATATTCTCATTTACAGAAATAATGGGGAGCAAGAGGAAAGAGATTCATCATCATGAAAAGACTGGGGAAGGCAGAGGAAATCAGGATATTTCCTATGTTAGCTAAGGGTGATTTTCATTCCGGCTAAAGAGCCAGCACATGTTTTATGAGCCATTTAAATAACACTTAGGCTTTGCGCTTTGTCCTTTAGCCTAAGGATGAATTCCTTTCACTAAGTAGCAATACCTTTGGAAATCATCACTCTTGGGTTTAATTGATGAGCCAGAGACAGCTCCCACCACTTGGTGAATAAAGAAGAGGAAATTTGACAGGCAGGAGCACGGCAATAATGCACATTTATAGAGCTGCTTGGAACACTCACCCACACGAGTGCCAGGTCAAGCACTCTTACTGGAGAGGCTTTAATGGGAACAGCACGGGGTGTGCTCCCTCGCCCTGCTGCTGCCTTACTGAGAGGCCACAGGCAGGTCCCTTCACCTTTGCATTTCTGGGGGCTTGTTTTGTTTTTCTTTGCTTTCTTCCTCTGTCCCATTAGGATTTGGAATTTCCTGCAGAGTAAATCTCTCCCTTCCTCCACAGAACAGGTCCCCCCACAAACGGGAGCTGTGGCACACCTGGAGCTCTGTGGTGTTGCTGTGCAGCTGCTCAAAGAGAAAACCCAGTGCAAGTTCTCAGCTTGCTCTTCCACCTTTGTGGCTTCAAAGCAGCAGAACACTACCTTACCTCCACCAGCCCTGTGTATCCTGACTCCAAATGCTTCTCCATCCCCCTGGAGCATGGGACTCACTAGATCAGATTATCCCAGGTTTGGTCAGTGCAAGGAGAGAAATGCTGCCTCCTCCACAAAGAGCACGCAGAACACTTCCATGGCCACACCAATCCTGTAGAGCCCTCACCAAAAGGAAAATCAGACCTGTAAATGTCCAACACAGGTTTTCAGATGGGCTCCAGCAGTGGAGTTGGGCTCAGGACCTGAACCTTTGGTGAGGTATGTCTTGACATTCATGCTGTTACAAAGTCAGGCCAAATCCACACAGATGAGGCTATGCCAGCTCCTAATTTGAGTTCTGGGAATGAAGTTTGTCTTCATTCATGCCCATCCATCATTTTGAATGGAGCTATCTTGTGACAGCCACATTTGGTAGTCTCTGCCTGGGAGATAATTGCTCATCACTGAGGGGAACTCACACAGCTGAGATAACCCTCAGGCACTTTCTCTGCAGGGATGGGAGCACCAGAGGCAAAGCAATTAACAGAGCAATTAAGCCACTAGCCAATCATATCTCTTTTTTTTCCCCTCATCTCAGATTTGTGCCACTCTCCAGTGCCTCTAAAAACAAGCAGGGAAAGGTCCTGCTCTCTAGAGGAATAGTCCCCTCATGTGGGCTGGGATTAGGCTCTAACCCCCATTCCTGACCCTTCCTCATCATCAGCCTGGGCTTGTTGGACATGGCTTGGCTGCTGTAAACAGAACCAGTGGCCATTTCACATCCTGAGAGACAACACTGTGAACTTAGAACTCTTCCCAGTATTCTTCTCCTTCCCTCCACCAGGCTTGTTCTCCAGGTGATGAATCAATCTTTTCAAAGGCATTAGATTGGATATCCTGGCTCTGTGGTTTCATGAGAAAGCTTTGCAGAAAAGATATTGAGACAATCTCACATGCACAAGGGTTTTTGAACTGCATCTGTAGATGATGGCATTCACCAACACTAAAAGTGAAAGTTACTTTGGGGGGAATACAAAAACACAAGAACAGGGAAGAGAGAGACATAAGAAGGAGAAAATTCTGTCACAGCCAGGCTCTCCCACGTCCTCCAGACTGTTCCTCCTCCATCTCCCTGTCCCAGCCCTTCCCTAGGCTGCAGCCCTTTGGGGACAGCTGCTCCTGCTGGGGTTCTCCACAGCTCCTGCAGGAAATTGTGCTGTGGAACTCCAAGTGATGCCAGGGGCCAAAGCCTCTGGAGTTTGGCAATGTCATGGACATTACACAGTTCCCTCCCAGCTCATCTGGCAGCTTGGTCCTAAATTCTAAGAGCCTGAAGGACATGGGGCTAGGCTGCAAACCCTAGCAGGAGACTGCATTTGTTCCTCCAGAGAGCTACCTGAGCTGCCAGAACTTAGAGCCAAGTCACTAAACAGCATTGTGAGCACACAAAGAAAAATCACCTTCTCTTTTCAAAGCCTTGAAATTAAGGTCTCCATCAGTGACTCCTCATCATGAAGAAATCTTCAGAGTAACACTCACCCCATCCTTAGCACCTGAAGCCTGCACATCCTTCCATTTAGAGGATGCACAATGCTTTTGTTAATTAGAGCCTTAGTTTAATATGAGCTGTCAAAGTTCACTTAACTTCAATTAATTGTTTCTCCTGAGCTTAATTTCTTTAGTTAAGTATTGATTAATCATTGCTTAATTATGCTGAAGTCTCACTGGGTGATATTTCAGTTGCATACCGCAGCAATGCACTGCCTTCTAAAAATACTCAGAGAATCATCAGATATTTTATGTATTGCTATTATTAGGATGACTTTTAATATTTATCTTCTCATCCCTTTTGTTCCAGAATGTATATTTAACGTGTTGTGTTTAATTCCCTTGGTTTACATCTCATTTTTCTCCATGTTGGTAGGTCATACACCAGAGTTCAGCATGGTGTGGAGAGAAAAGCTTTGTGTCTGGCATCCAATATCTTATGCCAGGATGAGTAGGTTAGGGAGCACAAGCAAATGATCTTTACTGTGGTACAATATTAACACATTTAAACTACCAAAATATTGATGGCATGGGGTTTTTTCTTTGAACTTTTACTTTAAGTGACATACAACTTTGGCTCAAATACTGCCTGTATTTCCTCAAAACTACAATGCTAGAGCTCTTATGAATATGGCCTTCAGACCAAGCCACCTCTAATCTGAAATCTCACTCTGTTCTGAAATGTCAGGAGGAGAAAACAACCTCCACCTCTCTGTAGTATCTCAACAGCTCTGTAATCTCAGGTTGGATTGCAATTTTCACAGATAAGTATGATAACTATTAACTTTTTCCAAGGTCTCTCTTGAATTTCAATATTTACCCAAATTACAAGTTAAGTTTGATCTGTAGTGAGAAATTAAACAATTACCTTTTCCCCCACAATAATTTCCCTGGAGTCCATTTAGGCATCTAATTCTACCTACTCAGGGAAGCATTTTTTATTCTTTTTCTAGATGAGAAAGAGTCACTCCCCAGGGAACACTTCTTGGCTTGACAGGGTTTTATCGCAGTCAAGGTTTAACTTTCTCCCTTTGGTACACGTTCACTTTTTCAGAGATCTCTAAACCTACTACTACTAAAATTTAATTTTGAACATGTTCTGTGCTATAGGAGTACTAAGCATTATTTACTACTGTCATCCCAGATTCTCGAATGAGCACTGGTAGGAATATGCTATAAAGAGAGTCATCAAAATGACATCCTTTTCTACTACATTTCACCTACTCGGTGGTGTAAACATCTGGCACCTTGGGAATGCACATCTTTGCTGTGTGAAAGGCAAGATAAACTGGTGAAAACACTGATTATTACATAGATCATGGAAAACACTTCTGTTCCCTTATGCTGAATGACACAAAACACTGAATTTTCCAGAAAGGGATGGATGAATTAGTCCAGGTTAAAAAAGTGCTGACAAAACCCTTGCTCAGAATTTGAACAAGTGCTAGGCAAAGCATTTCCAGAGTACAATTAATCTGTCCTTTATTATTAACTTCTTATCACAACTCTGTGTTTCTGGATTCCGATCAAAACCAGAAGTCTCACTTCTACAACACAGCTGGGTTGTATTAAATTTGTACCCATACTTTACCAAGAAACTGAAAAGCAAGTCTGTTGTCATGACTCTCTTTGCAACTTCATCTAAACTCTGTATCCGAGTCCAGGTCATTACTGATGTAGGTGCTGAACAACCATTCCTGCCCTGACATGCTCACTGCAAAAGAAGAAACAGAATTGGAAAAAGGAAGTTTTACCTTCCCTGCTTTCTGTAAAGGAAACTGAAGCACTGAGACACAACAAGCTACATTTCCTAGTGTGATTTGGATCTATATTCATTAAAATGACAAGTCATTGATCGTAATTACAATCCCCAGGACCCTGCCACATGGAACTCAAGCTGTTTGTGGAAATTTAGCGACATCGACTTGATGCACAACCCCAACTTTGTTATGGTAATTCCTAAAGACAAACACATTCCTATTTTGTCAGCTTTCTCGGTGTCAGCCACAATTTTACAGCTCAGCATTATTTATTTATATTGTAACCTGGCTTAACAGACACAGTCATCAAGCACAGCTGTACCAGGGGCTTTGCTACCAGAAAACAAAACTTCTCAATCCAGGTTTTAAGATGAGACCACTGAGATGAACAGGCAGCTAAGTGAGAAGTATGAGTTTATCAGGGCAATAAGCCTGGTCAGAAGGGGTCAGAGCTCTTCCAATCCCTTCCTGCAGACTGATTAATGTTAGGAGAGATGGCTAAATGTTGTGTACCTATGAATGTTTCAAACTTTCCTGTTCTCTCTACCGAAGGAATGCACCCAAGGCCTGCATGAGCTCTTCCATCTGTCACATCCATCTTGCAGAATCATGCACAGTACCATGCAGCCCTATACCCAGTTGTCTGCTGGAGTTTGCAAGTTTTCTCTCCCACTGCATTAATAATGTGACGTCCCCATTAAAATAATAAAAAGATAAATAAATAAATTTGAATGAAGGGAGCCATGGCTTATTTCTTTCAGCACATCTTCAAGTGAACAGAATCCCTGGCTCCCCAGGCTGGGCTGTCACTACCTCCTTTCTGTTCAGGTCTCTTAACCACTTTTTTCATCCTTCCAGCTCATCTGAGAAAAGAACAGGAGGACAAAACATTTCTGCAATTGCCTGTGAGCTGATACACTGAGTGGCCTGTGGGAAATCTGCCATTCTGTTGAGGATTTTGGTCTCTGGGACATGTGGACTGTGAGGCTCACTGGATTCAGGATACAACACCTTGTGGAGGAAGTGCTGTGATTTTTTTGAGAAAATCATTCAGGCATAAGAGCAGAGAAAGAAGTTGTAAAAGTTAAAGAAAGATCCTTGAGGGACATCAGCACTGCCAGGATCTATGAGTTCAGTGTGTAGTCTCTTTTCTCAGCACATTTGCTTTGGGCAAAACCATAATAGTAACTCATCAGCTGAGGCAGGTAAGTGTGCCTGTTAACATATCTATCCTAAAATACTTTTGTTGTTAATAAACAATGAAGTAAAAGCTGCAGATCAGCATAACTTTATCAGACTTCCCACCCTAACAATTTTTTTCCATTTTGAATGACACTGTGCAATTGACTGCACTACAATTTCCTTCCTTGCTTTTCAACAAAATAGTTGCTTCGTTTGGATTTTGCAGATTTTTGATAACTAAATTGGCTTTTTACTGTAATTATTTCCCTTTCTATTTCTCCATCTTTCACTTTACAGGAGCTGTAGTTTAGTTTTGAATCCTGTTCTCCTGGTACCAGCAGCATTTTCACATGGGCTGAAGCGCTGGTTCATGGCTATTCTCATCCAGCTTGGTCAAGCAGACTTAAAGGAAAAGAAATGCAGCTAAATTCTGAGGGATCAGATTCTATCCACCTCTAACATATTATGTAACTCTGCATCCTTTTAGTAGTCTTATTGATTTCAGTGGACTGAGTTGTTATCGAAGAATGTGAATATGATGTCAGAATTTCACCCTAAATATTTCACTTTACAAAGGAAGCCATGCTGCAAAAGAAAACACACCCTGAGCTGCAGCAGAATACAAAATTTGCAGTTACAATAAAAGCTGGGAAGCCTTTTGCTTCTTTGTGATGGTGCCCTCCTATTGAAAGTGTTTAATAAACAGAACTTGTTCTGTCTGAATCAAATGAAAGATGATCATACACAAACTGAGAGTCTTCTAATCCTTACAGCACCACAAATAATTCAAAGAAGTCTTGAAGTGCCATGATAATGGCACAAGATGGTTATCTCTGTATTATTGGTTTTGTGTACATCAAAGAATGCTCTGTGGGAAAAATAATGTTGCATAAAAAACCAAACACATTTCTTTCAAAAAAGCGAACAATTAAAATTATCCAGAAGTTAAGGAAAATATGAACTAAAAATATTTTGCCTTTGAAAGTCTACATTACCCTTAAAACAATTTTATGGTGGATATTGTGGGCTCTGGATTACCATAAATGTCTGATTGAAAACCTTTGTAAGGATGTTAAGTACACAGCTCTAAAGTTCTACAAACACAAAACTGATTTCAAAGGAAGCAAGTGATGAGAATGGATGTCCATGAAACAAAAATAATGTATTCATGAAGGCCTTTTTCACCAGTCAAGACATAAAGTGACAACAACTGGACTTGTCACCTGGTTTTAAAATTGCTTAAATTAAAGATTATGGGCAAAGCTGAAAAAGGAAAGGAAGAAATACAAGCCAGCTGTACCTGTGCTGTGATTACATTGCCTTCAGGATAGACAAGGCACCGGTTGGTCAACTTTTATGTTGTAATTTTGGATGTATGTTAAGTAAAGAGAATGTGGTGCTGAATGAATGACCAAAAAGTGTAAAGGGCAAAATCCACCTGGTAAAGTGTCAGCAAAGCCTGGGGAGTTGTGGGGAGGAAAGGGAAAGAGAGCACCTTACTCTACATGACATTGTAAAACACATCACAAAACTGGGCATGCTCTACACCAGTGGAAGCACAATACACCAGGCAGAAGAGCTGCCCCCCAGATTTCTTCCAGAATAATTCTACACCTTTCACAGATGTAGAAATTCGAGTTCCTGGTGAGTCAGGGCCTCCTGATGCCCTGCACAGTCCCAGGAGCACTCGGCGTGGAGGTGCAGTGGGACTGCCTTTCACTTCTCCAGTAATCAAACCACTGGACAAGGAGTGGGCAAAACCCTGAATGTTTTGTGCCTGCCTTGTTGTCAGGGCAGAGCTGTGTATTTGTCCCTTATGCACAGGGGGTCATACCCCCATGTCCCTGCTGCAGCAGAAACATCAGCAACGATGTGAGACAGGCTTTGCTCCACACAGAGAGACACTGAAGTATGGTATCCACTTATTTCCTGTCATACCTTTAAATCAAGGCTAAACGAGGTGAAAAGCAAATAGATTTCCAGCCCTTGTAAACTCACAGGGCAAGCTGAATGGATAAACCAAGATGATTCACCATCATATATTATCCTGGTGTGTTAGAGTTGGCTATATAATAAGTTCATGGCCATCTCAAAATGAGTGGAAAGGTGAATGCTTCCATTATGATTACTTGGCTAAAAAAATACATGTCAGTAATTCCTCTTCTACCCTTCTTCACCATTTAATTGCAGTATTTTAAGGTTAACAATGGGAAAATGCTATGTACTTTTCAGGGAAAACTGACTGGGCTTTTTTTTCAGAGATAAATTACTTAGAAACAGAGAGAAAATAATACTCTATTGAAAATGACTCCTTAAAGTCCATGTTCCTCTTGGGCCAGGTTAAAGGATGTATGGGCACACTTGCATAAAGAGCTGCAGCTCTGCAATGCTGTGACTGGAGGAGAATCTCAGCTTCTCTGTGTCGAGCTAAAGGGAAAAACTGTGTAGGAAATTTCAGTTCACCTGCTTGTCTGGGATGAAAAGTTTCAAGAGAATAACTGGAGTGTATCTGCTAATGTGCCTGAAGGCACAGTCAGACTGAGACAGCAGCTCAGATTAGGGTCACCTGGCACGCTCACTTCTGTAGGATCCTAATTCTATAAGCATCTGTCCTCAAAAGCCTTTAAGGAGCTGGTCCCCATCTTCCCTAGCAAATGTCTATGTAAAAGAAGAGGAGGAGGAAGGATGCAGGAACAGATTTTCTTGACAGTGAGAATTACTCAGCTGCGACATCTCCCTTCTCTAGGGTTCAGGATGTTTCTCCCAGCCCATCTTTATAATGGGTGTGAGGACCATTTCAGTGGGAAAGCATAGCCATAACCCAAAAATAAGCTCATGGCTGCAGAGTTCTATTGTTTAAACATGGGTTGAACTGCTTATGATGACACATTTTGATGTCCAGCTCTGTTATTTGGTTCCTGGAGCACCCTTTGTACTGATCTGGCCGTGGCTAATTTGTTCTGGGTGTGACTAAGGAGCTGAATGAACTTCTCAAGTAGACCCAAGTAATGTCTTTCACTCCTAATGCATCTTGAAGAACTACCAGATTCATTACAGAAGTTGCTTTTTCATTCCAGGTCTCTCCAGAAAAAAAAAAAAAAAAATCAAAGCACTTTGGAAGACAATCTGTCCCCATGTTCTCTTTGCCTGTTCACAGGATCAGGAGGAGCAGATAAACCTCCTGGCTTTTCCATTCTCCACTCATACCAAATTACAATGTGCTGGCCATTTTTCCCTGTCATGTTTTGAGCAGTTTTGAATGAGGTAGATTAAAACCATTTCACTTATTTATAACAGTTGTGGTAAATTCTGGGGTAAAGCAAGAGGCTATTGGACAGCAGTATTTTGTTTCTTTCCCTCCTCGAGTTAGGGCTATGGAACATGGGGAGCTGATATTAGGTTCTGGCAATTTAAGTCTGTTTAGCAAGGTTCTTAATAATCTCTGCATGTATATCACAGAGAACCTTTCGCATATTGCTTTAAATAATTCAAAACTGCTCCAATACTGTATTAAATAATTCAAGAATCGGACAGGCTTTGTGATTAATGATGTGTACCTGGAATTTCTGCAAACACAGCAAGGAGTCAAAGTATGCTCTAGATACAAGTGTCCTGGCACAAGATACCATTTACTCCTTGCCAAGGCAATAGTATGTATTACAAAATTGGAAAAATGCCTGCTACTCAATGGAAAACTGACTGAGGCCAATGGTTAATGTGGCTGCTGCTGAAAGAGTCTGCTCTTTCTGACAGACAATACTGATTTGGCTGAGAACCTCTATTGTCTTCTGACTCCCATTTTTAATCTTCATGAATAGCATTGGTGCCTGATGTGAAAATTAAATGGAAGTATAAATATTTCTGCAGGAGCTGGGCATTTGTCCTCGTATTTCACCAGTCTTGATTTGAGAGCATGGAAAGGGTTTGCTTTGTCAAGCAAAGCACATAAGTTTATTTTGCATGTTAACTTAATCCTAAAGGGTTTGAAAGTTGTTGTTCTTCCCAGCTGTGCTTGGGTCTGTGATAGTGAAAAGTACCTGGAAGTCTGTCGTCCTTCTCCATTTGTTTTTATAGGGAGATGCAAGTGGAGCAGCATTATTAAGGCAAAACCCCCCTAAATGTTAGAATTGCTGAGTTTTCACCCTGTTGACACAGCAGCCACTTTCCTTCTTAGTACAGATGAAACAATTCTGTTTTAGACATTACTATCAACAGTTTTGCCTAGGAAATGAATAGATTTCTGTAACCTCAAGGTACTTTTGGTTAAGGGATTTCTCTAAGACACAAAGAAAATCGATGCTACATTGAGGTAGAAATAAAGCAAACAAATCCTTCTAAATATCCCTTTAAAAAAAAAAAAAAAAAAAGGATGTGCTAGTGAGCAGAATGGAATACCCAGGAAGCAGATCACAATTATCAGCACTATTGGAAATACTCTGTAGATATCTTTATGGGAGTCTGATATGGGACTCCCAGCCCAGCCACCTCAGTGAGCAACCACTTTACAAACATCAAAAGGACCAGCTGACTTTATTGGATTTTGGATATTTTCAATGAAAGACTCCACAGGGGATACACTGAGATGTGTCCAGCTTTAATATTTAAACACATTCAGGATTTCTAGAGGAAGAGACAGAGAAATAAAGAGGGCTGTTGCTGTGGCAAATGCATTTGGCATGCCATGGCCAGTATATTCCCCTGTATGTTCCTCTCTGCTCCAGCAGCAGGTGGTGGCCTAAGGGCCGTTTGGATAAGGTGAGGGACCAGCCTGGATGAAACACATTTTTACAGATGCTGCACAGGGAATATCGACATTAGATGCACAACCTACAGCCTGGGGAGCAGGTTGGTGGGTTGGTTCTTGGGGTTTTTCAGTCATGCTTTTTGTTGCTTTTTGATGTTTTTCGTTGTTTTGTTTTTGTTTGTTTGGGTTTTTTTAAGAAGGTGCATCTCAGAAAGAATCTCAGGTATTTAAGGGCAGGGACAAAACCCAAGGTGTATCAAATGACTGATATCTAGAAAAAAGCTCTGTATGCACATTTGCATTTAAATAGTGGAAGCTATTGCAAATTGCCCACACAAGCCTTTAATCAGTGGTTTAGAGATCCATGTTACAGTAAACTTCAGCATTTTTTACACAGGCTACCTGCAAAATGCTGCTCATTGTTTCCTAATAAAATGAAGGCTCAGAAAAATTACCAATTAAGGTGTCTCTGCAAAAGTCTTCAGGGGTGAAGCATCTTCCTTAAATAAAAGGGAAAGATGCTAATTTTCCATCCCTGCAGATTAACTGAAAGAACCATGGTATTCTTTTCATGTTTCAGAGCACAGCAGGTGGGAAGGGAAGACAGAGGATATTGCAGGTCAACCACTTCAGGATTTCGATGGAGAGTCTTCCTTCTGTAAAGAATGAATAATTCAACCACTCATACCCCATAACCATTTTAAATACAGTCTTCCTGTTATTATAAAGCAATGTCTCAAAGGAATAAATAAAGTTGACAAAAATAGTCTTCATAAGGGTTGACACTGATTGCACCAGACTGAACACCCTCCCTCATGGGGCTCATCCACCTTTAAATGTCATCATGAGATGACACCTGTCTATCCTGCTGTCAGTCTGAACAGAGAATAAGTCTCTCTTCCCAGTGGCTTTTTTTCCTAGCAAGACCAATTCTAAGTCATAAAGCACAGGATGACAAATCTTAAACCAGCAAAAACTGAATGGTTTTTTATTACTCCCTCTGTCTCATAGTAGGAGGGGGAAACCACTGAAGAAAGGAGTGAAGGGGAACTTCATAGCAGATAAATTTAAAACAAATAAAATGCTAGATGTTGGTTCTGTTAAATTAATTTCTACAGAAGACCATGCAGGAGAATGAAGTGACAGATATTTGACAGAAATTCTTTCCTGTGAGGGAGGTGAGGCACTGGCACAGGTTGCCCAGGGAAGTTGTGGACTCCCTACCCCTGGAAGTTCAAGGCCAGGCTGGATGGGGCTTTGAGCAACCTGGCCAAATGAGAGGTGTCCCTGTCCATGGCAGAGGCATTGGAACCAGTTGATCTTTAAAGTACCTTCTGATCCAAGTCATTCTGTAATTCTGTGACAGAAAACATTGTCCCTGCAATGCTTTGCATTAATCAGCAGTGGTAATTCACAGCCAACTGCCTATCAAGGACAACTGACCTTGTGACTCTGTGCTTCACAAAACTGGTCTGTTGGCACATATTTGGTTTTTTTATTCATTTTTATTGTTGATTGTTCATCTTGCAAGATAACAAGCTCAGAAGATCACAGGTATTTCCATATCAGATGAAATCAAAGGCCTAACTAGCCCTGAAGGAAAGAGCCTGTTGGGAAACCAAATCATGGCTGGCCTCTGTGACATGGCTCATCTGAAACAGAGATGAGAATGATATTCAGCTTTTCTGAACAAGCCCAAAACCTTTTTCCTTAGTCAGAAAATAATTTATTTCCTGATGACTTCCAGTTGTTTTATTAAATTTCTACCACGGAGAAAAGAAAATTCCAAAATGTGATTGTTCACTGAAACAGATTTTTTTTCCTATTTTTGCTTCAGTTCATATTTCATCTCAGTACAATAAATTGACATAGTGCCCTCATGCCTCTTTCTCTTAGAGGCTGCCTCAGATATTAACAGTTCATTTGCCACAGAGCAGCTTAACTGGCCTCCCCTGCCCAACAGCACGAAAGGGAATGGTTATTGATACCCTGTGATACAAACTGATATCCCCTAAGGGCAGCATATATATTTATGACTTAATTCCTACGGCTTATTTCTTACTATTGGAATGGTTTTCTGTGCTGGTAGGAAATCCTAATTCTGCTCCCATATGGACAGCTCAGATAAAGTGCCTGCCTGCCTATGCTCCTTTTGTCCTGTGCACAGCGAGTCGGGCAGGACATGGAGCAGCCTCACTACTGTGGGCAGGAGAGGGAAGGAAACAAACACGCTTCAGGCTCCCACTTCACAGGTGCTGCCAGGCTCAGTGTGGTCATGATGCTGTAAAAAAATGCATATCTAAATAGACATGCTTACCCATATTCACAAAGAATACTGCATCCATCATGGGAAACTTCAGACTATATAATGTGGCTTTTTGCTGTTATTCAGTCCCCTTCCCTGTGTGCCATTTCACTTCTTTAAAGTGCTGAAGGTGCACTGCAATCCAGACTCTCCAATTCAGAAACTATATCTGTATAAATGAAAGAAGGATCTAGTTGCTCTGAGCTACTTCCAGGTCTAAATTAAGTTGCACTTACCAAAGAACATGTTCAACAGCAGCAGGAGCACCTTGTTCATATTTTGTGTGTATTGAAAAAGAGCCTTCCCCATTTTGTTCTAATAACATGCTATTCAATAACTTCAGGTAAGAACTACAAAGGATTAAAATGGTTTTACATCTCTCCCAGCTCCTTGAACAGCTGTGCTATGCTGCAGCTGCACACATCGCTCGGACAAGGTACAGCAGCAGGTAATTCTGCAATCATTGGCCCACAACATACCCCTGCATCCAGCAATCCCCTGATTAGCCTGGGTTTTAGAGGAGAAGCTAAATCCTCTAAGCTGAGTCCTCCTAAGAAAAAGGAAACAAACCTATTTTAATAAACAAATATATTTGATAATAGGATTATCTGAGTTTCTAAGGTTAGCATCCTGTCTTCCTCAGAAAGGCACTAAGCACACCTAATTAACACTATAAAAGAAACTAAACATATTGGTTGGGTACTAAGACTTTCTTTGCACTAGTTGCATTGTCATGGCTAAATAAAAAGGACTGATGTCTGGATTTAAAAATGGAGGAGGGAGAAGAGGTATGGTGAGAGAAAGGAATTACCCATTGATTTATTCTTTTACTTAACAGCAAAGGGGAATGAGCAATTTAAGGTCAGCAGCATATTGTTCAGCTGGCCTCAGATCCTGCAAAATTACCAGCACTGTGTGTTGCAATAAATTGCATGCTTTTGTCATCCCTGTTTGTTTGAAATATGTGTGAAACGAAGAGGGAAATAGCTAAGACCAGCATTAAGGACTGCTCTGATCTGCCTAGAAGGTGAACAGAGACAAAACAGTCTGTTTTGCTGTTGATGGGACAGCCCCTCTAATGCACAATCTGTCCCACTGCTTTTGTAGCTGTTCCTTCCCCAGTACCAGGGGCACACACAGCCAGGTGGGTCAGGAGGGTTGCTGGAAATCCCAGCAAAAGTAGTCCTCCCAGTTCTCTCCCTCTATACCCCAGTGATCCACCCTAAAGGGCTCATGTTTGATTCTGCACAAAGTCTGTGTGCTGTCCTTGTAGTGCTGCAGGCTGCCCAGCCATCATGCCTGCAGAAACATTTACTCTAACAGTCCCTAAAGAACTCACCCTGTGCAGAAGGGATAAATTAAACACGGAGGTGTGGCTCAGCCGAGGCACTGCATCACACAGTGAGCAGGTTACTGACAGTCCAAGTAACTTTTCAGACTAATGACTCTCTCATCAGTCCAGGAAAACAGGTCCTATCGCTCCAGAAGGTCATGCTGGCCTTTATTTTCCTCCTGGTGATGCAAGTGCTGATTATAGTGCAGTATCCAAGACAGGTAATTCATGTCAAAAGGTGGAGAAAGTGGCTTTGCTTATTGATGTGTTGTCATCGCAACGTTCAGCCTTTCTGTTCATAGCTCTTCACGTGAGTTACAGCAAACAGAGCCTGTGCCTGGCGTTAACCTGCTCCCCAGGCAGCTGTTACTCAAAATGCACAATGGCCTGCGGGGCACCAAGAGATTTGCCATTGCTCTGTTGACCAGACACAGCCTTGTACTGCACTGTGTGATGAAGCAGTGTCAAAATGGCATTCCAGGCCATTGTCCTGGAAAAGTCAGAAAGCCACAGCTTGGACAGGTGCACTCTGCTGAGTCAAGAACTGCCTGGATAGCTGGGCCCAGAGAGTGGTGGTGCTGCATCCAGTTGGTCATTGCTGGTCCCCCAGGGATCAGTATTGGTCCCAGTCCTGTTCAATATCTTCATTGATGATCTGGGTGATTGGAACAAGTGTTCTCTCCGTAAATTTGCAGACAACAGCAAGTTGGGTAGGAATGTCGATCTGCTAGAGGCTAGGAGGGCTCTGCAGAGGGATCTGGAAAGATTGGATCAATGGATTGAGACCAATTGTATGAGGTTCAATGAGGCCAAGTGCTGGGTCCTGCCCTTGTGTCCCAACAAGGCCCTGCAGTGCTCCAGGCTGGGGGCAGAGTGGCTGGAAAGCTGCCCAGCGGGAAAGGCCCTTGGGGTGCTGGCCAACAGTGGCCAAACTTGAGCCTGCATGTGCCCAGGTGGGGCAGGAGGGCCAAGAAGCCCAATGGCATCATGGCCAGCAATAGTGTGGCCAGCAGGACCAAGGCAGTGATTGTCCCTCTGTGCTGGGCACTGGGGAGGCCACACCTCGAGTGCTGTGTCCAGTTTTGAGCCCCTCAGCTCAGGAAGGACATTGAGGGGCTGGAGCAGATCCAGAGAAGGGCAAGGGAGCTGAGGAAGGGTCTGGAGCACAAGACTTATGAGGGGCAGTGGAGGGAACTGGGGCTGTTTAGCCTGGGGAAAAGGATGCTTCAGGGAGACCTTATCACTCTGTACAACTCCCTGACAGGAGAGTGTGGCCAGGTGGGATCAGCCTCTTTTTTTACCAAGTAAGAAATGATAGGACAGAAGGAAACGGCCTCAAGTTGTGCCATGGGTGGTTTAAGAGTGGATATTAGGAAACATTTCTTCACCATAGGTCATCAAGCACTTGAATAGGCTACTCAGGGAAGGCCTGGAATCACCATCCCTGATGATATTTAAAAGACATAGATGTGGCACCTGGGAACAGGATTTAGTGGTGGACTTGACAATGCTGGGTTAACAGCTGGACTCGATGACCTTACAGATCTTTTCCAACATAAATGATCCTATGATTCCATGTACATGCTTGTCCTTCCCTTGTGTCTTCCTTTATGGGCACTCTAGCACCTAACAAAGCAAGTACCATGAACCTCCCCACTTTTCATTTTAGGCTTCACTGGGCAACAAGATGAAGCTACCCTAATGTTGCAGCTCAACGAGCTGTGCAGCAGTGTGAGCCACAAGGTATCATAGGAGGACTGGAAATTGCTGTTTGTTGTCCCTGATCCTCTGTCAGCAATGACTTCAGTCTCACACTGCTTCTGTGTGTGAAAGAACTTTTCCCCAGCTCAGCCATGGAAAGGCAGGAAATATCCTGCAGGTCATTTACCCTTTCTCTGATGAAAATAATTACACTTTTTACTGTGTATCTTTGATTCTCGGTGTAGAAAAACCTTTTTCTTCCCTTACATTTTACTAATCAATACATTGTCTCTCGGAGGACAGAACCTGACTCATCAATGGAGCTTTCTGTGCTGGCCCTTCAGAGGCACTGGGATCTCCACTAAGAGTGATGGAGCTGGCGAACCCTGAGCTGGGGTTGCCACTCAAGTTTTGGTCATTTCTAAAGGCCATTCCTCACAAACCACTTTTCCCAGGCACTCCTCCTGTCCTTGGCTTGGTCTCTTGCTCACATACACCTACCCCTTGTTACTGGCTGGGATAGAGGCTGTGGTCCCTTGCCACTCTAAGGATTAGATTCTGTGTTGCTTGTTGCAGGACAGGCAGGAGAGGATCAGAGCTCAGGAGGAGTCTTTGTGTAACGGGCAGCCCTGTCGTGTGCTGGTTTTATCTTAGACATCACCCTTCTGTGGCTTGTCTAGACAAATAACAGTATTCCAAATCTCTCAACAGACAGGATGAGCAGTCATTGCAACCCTACAACTGAATTTGATGGGCTGCTGCACCCTTCTACCATTCCTGCAGGGATGGGGGGAGCTGGCTGTCCCAGCAGCCACTGTCTCACCAACAGATACAACACTTTGTGCAGCACCAAACAGCCTCTGCAGGGACTTATCCAGAGTCCTTGATTGCCTGGATCTGGATTACGACCTGGGCAAACCCCAAACTGAGCAGGACCTAAGGTCTCCAGTCTTGCACAGAGCAAGGAGCAGTCAGGTCTCATGGAAGCAAGGTGCTGCCCATCAGCAACCATACTTCCATCCCTATCCTGGCCACAGGTTTTAATGATGTGTTTACCTTGTGTAAACAATGAAAGTTCCCCAAAGATGCTTATGATATTAGGCATTCAGATTCATGGAGCTGTGATCCAGCCCTCATCTTCCAGAGGATCTTCCTCTAAAGAAAACTTCACAGTGTCATCCACAGTTTTGGAGGTCTAGAGGAAGCTCTTCTAAGGCTACACAAAGCATTTAGCCAAGCCCCACCCACTCAAAATGCCACTTGTGTAACTGACAGACCTCTGAAAGCAGCTTTTAATTTACAGCAGCAGAGCCATTTTTCAAAGTTTCCAAGAATTTTGTGCATTTTACAGTGAAAGGACATTTATTGCCACTTTTATGTGTAAGCTGACTACAGCTCCATATTACTTGGGGTATAAAGCAGACGAGCAAAAGGCCTTTAAACTAGTGTTGTTGCACTTCTGATCTTGATTGATGTTGACACCAATTAGCAGAAAAGGAATCTTCCAGATAAAGGAAAAGAAGATTTTATTAAGCCCTAAATGCCAAGAGTCAGAATTCAATGCAAAATTCATTAGTGCTTATGGCAGGAGTCCTACCAGCTATTGCCAAGGGGTTAAAGGGAAATAAAAATTACATAAATAGGATTTTCAGGACTTTTAAATCCTAGCTTGAACAGTAAACTTGTTTGGGTGATTTCGGCTTGCTATTCTATACCCTGATATATAAAGGCTGTTCTGGTGCACTCACTAGCTTTAATCAGAGGCAACTTCTACTGAAATCAGTTGTGTTCCTCTAAATGAAGAGAAAAATTGAGGTAATACTTTTTCATTCAGTTCTAAATCTATTTTTGTAAATACAACATTCATCAGGTAGAGAAAGAGGTCTTCACATGATATGAATTTTAAATCTATAAATCTATAAATATATGCATATGTGTGTGTGTGTGTGTGTGTGTGTGTGTGTGTGTGTGTATGGGATCAAAATCTGATTTAAAATTTCTATTTCATGTACAGACAGTGACACAAAAATAATGATACTTGCCTTTGCAGCCTTTTACTCTTAAACAATTGCTCAGAAAAATAAAGGAGATTTGCAAGTTTCCTGATGTTGGATCACCAATAAATCCCAGTTTAACAAAGCTCTGAAACAAGATTTGAAAGCTTCATGAAAACAAAGATTAAATATGCTTTTTAGAACTAGAAATGAAATATTTTGGACAGTTTGGAATCTGGAGAACTTTGAGTGGCTGCTCTGTAAGAGAAGTGTCACAGCTGCCTGTTATTCTAATTCACAGCTCTTACAGGAACTCTGTTTCGGAGCAGGAACAAACTTGGGCAAGTTGAGGCAGCACCTTCCTAAGGCTCCTAGTCACAGCACTCAGAAATTTTCTTGAGTATTCATATCTCTCTATGTTCACCAGATCACATTTTGCTTTTTAACATCAAGCTCTTCAGTTTGGTAAGGAAAATCATAGGTCCCAGTTCCCAAACACCAGGCACTGCCTGCCCCAAAACACACCACAGGTTTTCATTCCTCTCTGCTTGCAGGGTATCTGCTCTTTCAGTTCAAAGGACTGCACACACACACACACACACACACAGAGATTTCTGCAATTCAATTTAGCCAATGATAACTCAATTTCAACATGTCCTAAGACATGTTCTTCCACTGACAGAGGATTCTGATGACCATCAGTTTACATCTACTTGTCATAAGCCCCAGGGCAAATGTTGACTCTGAATTTTCCTTCCAGTCCCATTTGCTGCATCAAATGTCGTCAGTGCTTTTGACAGCAGCATCCTAGACTAGTAGCTAGGAAGTTATTGCCATTTCTTGTTTGCTGTGGACATTAGGGATTTGGTTTGTACATCTCTCATCTTTCAGGGCTAAGCACTGCACTTTTCTGTTTCATTATACTGGGGTAGTGCTGTTCACCTGAAAAGACTTAAACCCAGATTTATTTTAAAAATCAAAACATCCCTTTGCTGTCTTTGCATCATTTGCTCCTTCCCTGCAACCCACCTTTCCCCCTTCTTTAGCACATACCTTTTGTCCCCTGCTACTTAGGGCAGGAGTTCATTTTCCTGTAGATTTGAGCAACTTGCCACACAGTGAGAGTTTTGCTCTCTGACTGAGGCTAAGCACTGGTTTTATTATTAAAAAACCCTTGCAGGTTGCTTATTAAAAAACAAACCAAAAAAAAAACAAAGAAAAAAAACAAACAAAAAACCCAAACCAACAAACAAACAAACAAACAAAAAAAAACAACCAAAAAAAAAACCCAAACACAGACAACACTGGGCTTTGTTATTAAACCACATGTTCAGGATATTGGTGAGCCTGGAAACTCTGATTGGAAAAGGAGAATGATTCTAGAAATGAGGATGTGGGATTTTATGGAATATGTTTTGTAGACCCCTACTCTTATCTAATGCTTTATTACCTCGGTTTCTCCCTGATCCTTTTGAGCCACATTATGCTCTCACAGTATTTACGTGTTCTGTGAACAAAGATGGATTTCTGCTCATTGATGGCTGTTATCTAAGCTGCTCTGTTTCTTGGATCTTGATCGTACTTGTACTGTACCAACTTTATCATGGCAAACCTTCCTCAACTAAACATTTAGATGTGGAGAGAGTTCCTGTTCAGAGAGTACAGCCCATCTAGCAAACTCTCAGAGCTAGAGCCAAATGCCACCAGCTTCCATCAGTCCTTCAGCAGCAAGTGACTTATGGCAGAACTTGTCCCCTCCTCTAAAGGATCTCAGCAACAAAATAATGAGGAGTCTCTGCCCAAGACTTAGAGACTATGACTGCTCTCTCTCTGTGTGCATAACAATCAAAAAAGCAACTATCCTGAGAAGCATGATGAATTGTTTCAACTCCTGCACCTCTAGAAGGATCTCTCCTTCTGTGTTCACAGAACTGTGGGGGAATGTTTGAGAAACCAGCAGATTAAAGGCATTTTTGTTCTCTTTCTTTTGCTTCTTGATGAGGAAAACATTGGGAAAAATGTGCCATGGAAGTAGAGCTTGTGAAACTGTCTCTCATAACTTTGTTGAGGGACTCCTTGGAGGACCAGAGTGGGGCATTTACAAATTTGAAATAATGGGGCATTGACTCAGTCACACAATATATATACTCTCCATTGGTTAATAAAATAAGAAAGAATTCTTGGTTAAAAAACTGTTTGCAGGGAGTCAGATCTGTTTCAGTCTTATGCATAGATTCTCTTAGTTCTTCCTCCATGGCAAATAGAGATGACAAGACTTCATGGGATTTCAGGTTTACAGTATATCAACAAGAATCTTTTAAAGCAGAGATGCAGCAATGAGGCAAAATTTAGAACTCTGCCCCTTTTCTCACTCTGGAGTTACCTGTAGCAGCCATGCAGAGAATAGAAAATTGAATATTCTTCATAGATATTCACATATAACAGGACCCCAGCAGAAATGCTTACATTGCTATCCCTGTCAGATTCTATGAATCCACAAATCCTGCTAAATACCTAATATTACAGCTAAGGGTGTGCCTAGATGTGCAAGCTGTCAGTTGTCTGTAAAAGGCCTCTTATCAGGACCAGAACTGACAATAATATCTGCAAATGCTGAAGGCCCCTCAGCTGTCAAACAAGAAATCATCATCCAGCTGTGTGATAAATGTAAATGCAGGTGCTACGTCCACAAGCAAAATGTAAGGGGATAAACAGCCAGGTGACTAAGAATGAGCCTGACCAGAGAAAAACATGTGAGAAAAATAGTAGGGTTATAGTTAATCTTCATCCTGTTGCCGTTGTCAGTAGGGGACATCAGGAGTCTGCCTAGAGGTGTCAGCAGCATTTCTGTTACTTCTCTCTACACGCCACCACACAGAATGGTCACTTTTGACTGTGGTCAAATGTGAGTCACTGGCAGGAAACATAACATCTACTGATTCAACTGGTGCTTCAACACAAGCCATGATGTGTGGAAGTGGCAGAAATATGGTCATATGCACACTTTGGATCTAGTCCATGATCCAAAATGTCTTCAGCCAGGACTGACAAAAATAGGTACAATAATCTGTGTCAGGCCCCTGTCATCAGCACCACTGCTAGATGGAGAGAAGGTAATGCAACAGATCCCATGAACTCCTGTAACATATTCTATAAACCATAGAAAATTTACTATCTGCATTATCCTGTGGCAGGGAGCTCCACAGCTTAGCTGGAAACTGTGCAAATTGTAGGAGGTAAGAAATACAAACAGGATTTTCTTGACCTGTAAAGCAACTTATTGAGTGAGGATATTTTTCCTGAACTGACAGAAGATGGAAGTCATGCTCCATAGAACATGTAGGCATAATCCACAACAACAGAAAAACACCAGCAATTAGTCAGAACCCATCTATTGACTGACAAGAAATAGACATACTATCACTGCAGACCAATCTTCTGAGCTCTCAAAGTGTGTAAATTAGACATAACGTGTAAATTGCACAGTAAGTGACAAGAATTTCAGAACATTGATTACTTTGAGACAGTCATTTGAGGAATGAATTCTTTCAAGAAATATAAAACTGCTGATCTTGATGGCATCTGACAACTGAGTAGATAAAATACCTTGGTTGAATGACAAATATCTGAATACTCCAACCATTTACTGTGCATTGCTGTCAGTGTGTTAGTGCTTGTATCTCATGGCAGTCCAAAAATCAGAGAAGGATGCTTCAGAGCCAAAGAACAGTGGGTTGTGTCCATACGGCATCATCTTCACAAATGGCATCAGCATCTGATCCTAATTAAATTAGTTATCACCATTTGCTAAATGGTTCCTAATAGTAGAGCAAGCTGGACTGTTCCCAAAAAAACCCTGCTGTTTAAGTGCTTAACATCACTGAGCAGTTCCAAGAGAGCCTTGGGAGGGCATGGACAGATACTCAGTGCTGGTAGATCCATCAGCAGCTGCTCATGACACTGGAAAAATCTGAAGTATGGTTTTATTTGTAATTATTAAATTACACAAATTGATCATCTCTTCATAGGGATTGCACACTGAAAAGTTTACATAAAGCATGTGAGAACCAGAGCCAACGGTGCAGACTGAGATATGAGCTGCGATATGAGCTACTAGAAAAGGGTACTTGTACCAATATTTTTGGCATCTGTCAAAATAAGCAACTAAACTATGATCATATAAAATCTAATTTCTTGCAGGTGACTAAGGGATCACAATCCAAAATTAGGAACGCAGTTTTAAGGACTTCATGCAAAATCATAGCCATGGTGACCTGAGCATCCTTCCTGGATATCTGATCAGTGCATCCAAAGCCAACTGCATATGAATTCAGGTGAAACAGATGTGAGTCTCCTCCACCTTTAGACTCAATAAGCAATTTTGCACATCCAAGATTGAGGGTGACTCACCCTTGACTAGCACATGATCTATTTGGGTATCATACTGAATTGCATACTTTACTGAAGGCCAGAGAGATCAAAATGCAAAGTGAGTGCTTATAAGAGCTCAGTTCCCAAATGAAGGTGAGGGGGAGGTGAGGAGACTGATGGCAACCATACAATGCTGTGAATTGCTGAACTCACACAGTGCCAGTCAGACCCATACATGTGCTCTGTGTCTGAATGATCAGGGTTTGCAGGGTTATACAGGATGCAAGGGATCAAAATTGCATTGTCATACTGGTTATCTTGGATAAGCCAAAATCAGTCTGTCTTTCTGGGAGTCATCCTATCTGATATAATGAAAGCATGATCTATTATCAGAGAATGCACCTTGGATGTTTATGGTGGTGCTGAAAACTTTTCTAGTTACAGCAGAAATACAGAAGCTGTGGTAGCTACATAATTGACAGTGCACAAGATAATTAGTAGGGTATTTAAAATTAGCTTAGATTAAGAGAAAATAAAAGAAAATTACTTTGCCTGGTAACCTGAGAATGAATTTGACAACTTGGAGACCTTCTCACACATGAGTCAGCTGGAAGATCAAGAACATGCAGAAATGGGAACTTTATGAATAAACAGAAAGGTGTGAACATAGAGCCTGGTTGAACGATACAGCACATCGTGGTTTGTGGCATCATGAAAGAGTGGTAAAATACCAAGGATTTAGCCCAGGCAACCCATTGGTGCATCTCTTATGCTGACTTTCTGAAATCTCATCAGAAAACAAGCAAAGGACATGTATCAGGGAAAAGGAAGCACCGACATATCTGTGCAGGCATGAAAGGATAAACAACTCTTTTATTCCCTTTCTGCAAATCACAACAAGGCAAATGACTGAAAAGCCTTTTTTAAACCCTACAAGTCTGTGACAGAAAGAGGAAATAATGCCCTAATTGCCAAAAATGGCAAGGAGAGGAGAGGAGAGAGGGCAGAATGTCACGGTTACAATTTGTTTCGAATTCATTCTCTCTCTCCAAGGTTCCTCCTGCCCTTTAAGATATCTGTACTTAAAACATAATGGACTAGACAATTTCCAAACCAGGAACTTGGTATAATTCATTTTAATGCCACTCCAGTTGGCTGGGCAATACAATAGATCATCACACTGTGAGAGAACCCCTTGGTCCAGCCTATGTATCAGACTGAACTTCTAGATCTATAGAGTATTTATCATGAGTCTGCTGCCACACAAGGTTATCGTGCTGGCAAGCAGTATTTCTCCATCTCAAATTTGGTTCTTTTAGCCAAAATGGAGCTATTCAGCATTAAAAACAACAACGACAACAACAAAAAAGCCTATTCTGACTTTGTCAGAGTCACATGCCCAGAGTTCAGTATCCACCATGGCACTCAGGGAAAGTATCAGCAGACAGTATGGTTTCACAAAATAATCAAGACTATCTTTTTTTAGTGTGAGCCACTGTTTAATCTTGGAAAAATGCACTGTATTGTAATTAGTTTCAGCTACACCAGATATCCTTCACTGCTTTTTCTGTTTGGAATAAGCTCCATGAATAAACAGAGGATTTCTTTTTTCTTAAGGTTATTCCCCTCAGCATATAAAAAGAAGAAAATTCTGCATGGTTTTGGGCCACTTTTTTCTCAGATCCTGTGACAAAACACTTGGGGCACACCAGACTTGTGGTCACCGACTGTTTCTCTACCAGGAAACCAAGCCAAAAGGTCCAAGATGTCACAGGAGGCATGTCAAAGACATGGGATCAGAAAAAGTGTCACAACTAATTAACTTGTTTTGGAAGAAACTTGGTACTTGATGTTTATACTGCTTTCATGGGAAGTCAGTGCTCTGAAATTCTGACAAATCAAGTCAATTATTCAGACTCCTTCCTGTGAACTCTGCTGCTGTGAACTTGGATCTAGGATGTTTAAGAGATATGAGTGTAACAGAAACAAAATCCACTTTTGCTCAAAGGTCATTGTCAATAGTGTTATTTTTTTCTGGTCTTGTTTTCTCTTTGGCATACTTGCATTTTTGTCTATAAGAGACAAGTTTGACCAGAGCAGCATTGATTAAACCAAACTCACAGAGTCACTCAATATTTCAATGATTGAGGATTGCTGGAGGAAAAGAAATACTTATTTTCACTCAGCCTTGCATTTCCAGCTAGAAGCAAAGCCAGTGGTGACATAAATTTGCTGTGCAAAGGTTTCTCTGTGCTTCCATCCATTTCTGTGTGCTTCCATCTTCTGTGCTTTCTCTGTATTTCCATCCAGAAAACCTCATGAATTCCCCAAGAAAGCCTTTTCTCACTATCAGCCCACCTTGTTCCAGTGAGCTTCTGAGGTCGGAAAAGCTGAGTCGAGCTCGGAAAAGCTGAGTCAAGGTCCCTTCTGGCTAACTGGATTGCTGCAAACTCTCTGCTGCCTGTTCTCCTCCTCTCCTTAACATTAACAGTGCTTCAGCCAAAGCTCCTGATCCATTACCATTCAGATTGTGTATCTATTTACTGACAGTCCTTAACTCTTTTAATCATATCTCTGTCTTTAAAGCCTTGTGTTGCTTCTTCCTGCCCATGTTTATGCTCTTATCTCTATTGTTTCCCCCTTGTTCTGCCTTCACACTCTTTCCTTGAGCTCATTCTTTCTTCTGGTCCATCAGGGCTGTGTCACCCTCCTGCTTTTGCTTGACTCCCTCACTTTCTATCCCCTTGACAGACTTCTCCCTCCGTGTTCTGCAAGAACCAGATCAACAGCCTTGGAGTGCTTCTGAGGGGCACTTGTTACTCCAGCATAAGTTCCCACTGAATCTCTAAGAAAGAAGAAAACAAAGCACAGGAGTAGTAGAGAAAATGAAGGAAAGAAGAAATGAGAAATGGAAGTTGAGCGGCTGGAACAAACCATGTTTTGTTGCTGCTACTAGGAAGTGACAGCAACAGTAATAACAGTGCTAAGCTCTTACTAATTTTTAAGAAGAAAAGCGACGTTTGGAACACATCAGAGGAAAGGAGACTGTGGCCACCAACATCTATAAGTGCCTGTCCAGTGGTCTGTAATTCCTTCAGTGCTACTACTGGGAAACAGGAAAACAACATCAAGAGGGTCTGTACTGCCAGTGTTATCCCACAAATGCCTCATAGCACCTGAGGTGGTATGAGATGGCATGACCTGAGGGCAGAAAATAAGAGTCAGAGGTGAGATTTGCCAGCACTTTCACCTGTAGGTAGCAGGGGGAAGGGCATTCTCAGGATGAGCCAGGCTCCCAGATCAGCCTTGAGCCCAGACAAGGAGAAAGATTGATTGATTTTACCGAAGCCTTTTTCCTGGGATACAAGCATGAAGAATGTAAGGCTGGTAAGAACAAAAACATTCTATCTAGAGAAAGGTGACTGGGAAACTGTTGTCCCAGGGCACTCAACTGCTATACTCTTCATCCTGACAAATTTTGTGTTTAGCTCAGGGTGACAAGATTTTGGCCAAAACCAAGCAAAGCCACGTTTCATGGGTTGCAGTGCTACGTGCCAGATGAAGAGCCTAACCAGAGTAGTCCTATATGGTATTAGTGTTAGATAATATCTAGGGTGGCAGTTCTCAAATGGAGGTTCCTTAAATGAACAGTGGTTGCTGATATTTTCTGGCTCTTGGCTATACCATACCCATGGGCCTAAAGCTCTCTGAAATGATTTGGCTACTGCAGATCACCCTGCAGGATGCAGCACTGAGTAAAAACTCAGGTCAGATCGTCACAGCAGGCAACTGGGCTCCGAGAGACCTTGCATTGGCACATTATTCTCAAACACTGGCATAAGAAATTGATGGTTTTGTGCTTCATTCAACATGAGCTTAGTTAGCATTACTTGAAATAATAGGTGGCACATCCCCTCAGAAGTGCTTTAAAGCTGTGAAAGTGTAAAGTATCATAGAACAGTAGAACAAGATCCCCAGACTCTTTCTACCGATATACAAGATTCAGGGCTCCTGCTGCCTCACATTTTCAGGGTAACTGCTAAAAACCAAGATCATCTATTTGTCAAGTCAACTCATTAAACAATTTGAGACTTTGTACTACTTGATTTGGGTGCAAATTTAATCAGAGTGTAGGGGTGAATTGACACAGAACACATTTCCTAACTTCTGCCTTAGGGCCATTTTAGATACTGCGGTAACACAACATAGTTCTTTTATAAGCTACCTGAAAATCAGCATTACTTTGTTGTGCTGGTTTTGACAACCAACAGGGAAACTAAACTTGGCTGCTCTCAATATCTTCTTCCCTAAGAGAGCCAGGCAGGATGGCCCCCTTCCCACTTCCAACCCAGAGTCTTTCCTGCTGAAACCACATCCCCCAGCATGGACGTGCATGGTAAAGAATATTCAACACCAAAACTCCACCCCCTGGCATTGTAACCATACACTCTGTGTTCATTTCCACAGTGGACAGAGGAAATCTTATTCATGAATGCTTATTGATATTTCTGTATTTAAGATGCATTTAAAAGGGAAACAGAGGCTGTAAGGTGCTTAAATGTCTCTCACCTGTACTAATTCCAGTGGCAGGAGGACAAGGGGTGTGGTGCAGACATGCTGGTATAGCCATTTTTGGGGATCAGTATCTATTTGCTGTTCAAGATTTTACATAAGCAGACAGAAGTGCAAAGCACAGAGACCTGTTTGGCTCCCTCCCATCTCACTCCTGGCATGGCTCATGCCCCTTCACTGCTTATCATGGTTCTGGTTCCATAAGTGCAACAAACTTTCATCAGGCTTCCCAAGTCGAAGCTCAAGCTTTTCCAGAGGTTCATTTCAGAATGTGAGCAAAATCAATCCTACTCATTCCAGTTAGGCAGCCAGTGAATAAATCTTGTGTCCTGTCATTGCAGGTCTTTCTGTTGTGTCACACACTGCTTAGAAATTTTCTTAAAGTAACTGTAATGTTCCACTTGTTTCTTTTAGACAGTTAAAACTTCTTCCTTCTGTGTAACCACAGAGCGTTTGGGCAAGGCCTGCTTCTGTGCTGAGCAGAATCTGTGCTGTATTTACAAAGTAGAAGCCAATGCAAAGAGCACTGACTCTAATGAACAGTGTTTGGAACGAAATGTCTAA
Source organism: Aleadryas rufinucha (assembly GCA_013397815.1). Classification (NCBI taxonomy): domain Eukaryota; kingdom Metazoa; phylum Chordata; class Aves; order Passeriformes; genus Aleadryas; species Aleadryas rufinucha. Next base: position 80,155 of record VZTH01011317.1, read on the forward strand.
TGAGTATAGATGCTATCAAAGCTGTTCTCCTGCTCAGAAGTGAATGTTAATGCCAATTACTCATGTTTCTTGATTAAACTCTCACCGAACATTAAGTACTGCAGAAAAAAGGTCCTCCATCTCAAAATATGCACATTGCAGTTGAGTCAGAAGCTGGTACCAAGAATCCAGGGACAAAGTGTACTTGGTGTTGTGGTCCTTCAAAGAATACATGGGAGTACATTGGAAGTGATTTATAAAAGATGTCTGTGCTGAGTATTCCACTGGATCACAGCCAAATAAGTGCACACCAGACTAAGAGGTACGTTCAGGACAACAGAAATACTTCCATGAGCAAATAACTGAAAGAGGACATTTTACATGGACAAATAGGAAGTTCCACTAAAGATGTGACAGATCTAAAGATCTATAACCAGGAATCGTATAGACCATGAGAGTCAGTTGTGAACTCTCATAGTTGATGTTGGGGCTACTGCCCAGTTTGACTGGATCCATGTACACTACTCTGTTGGATAAACCTTTCTGGGGTACATCTGCAGCAATTTGTTCTATGAATATTTTGCCATGATACAAAAGGGTCAGGAACTTTGCTATATTTATATGTATGCTTTAGCTCTGAAATAAGGTGAAATGTGCCAAACAGGAAGAAAAGTGAACATCAGATTTCTCTTAAAAAGTGAAAAGGTTTATTGACAAAGCTACAGGAAAGTGTGTTTGTTTTCTAATCATCAAATCAGAGCTTAAAAGCAGAAGGGATGCATAAATTATCTATTCCCAGCCATCTTCTCTGTCTCAGGCCCCTGCACTCACACAGCTCCCACTACCTTTAGTCAGATGTTTCCTAGAGCTGTGACACAGTGACACCCTAAACCCCTCTGGCACCCAAGCTACACAGTGGATGTAATATTGGGAACAGATAATAACAAGAAAGCTTATAGCTGAAATAAAATTGAAGGTGGCTGGTGGAAGAGCAACTTTCCATCCCTAGCTTCAGACTGGGATAAAATCTTCCATCTAAAGAGGATCCTGAGGGTCTCATGAGCACCCAGAACCTGCTGTACCTGCCTTTCTGCCAGCACCTGTCAGAGCACTGTTCACCAGCAGAGCTCACAGATAAACAGATGCATTATATAAAATCTAGGGGGAGAGGAGTGGCAGGGACAGGGATGTATCTCATCCAGGGACAGGCAGGAAGCCATTAGCAGAGCTGGAAAAGGCCACAGATGTCTCAATTCCAAAGACTATGCTTTAAATATTTAACTACCCAATGTTTATCCCATTTGTTATCAATAGATCACAGCACCTGGCTTAAATGATGCTTTACTCCTTGAAAATATCACTTCATAAATCTTCATGACAGGCATGTGCAGTGGGTGGGTACCAGTATTATCCCACTTCTCCAAACTCACACATCCCAGCAGGGAGAGGCAAAACTGACAAAAGATCCTCCTGCAGCCACTGGGTTGGGGAGAGCCTGAACTGCCCACAGAACTCTCTCCACGAGCCTTGCAAAGAGCAGAGCACTGTGATTTAAATCTAAAGCTGTGGCTGCTTGAGGATGATTTGCAGGAAGTGCAAGAGTAGCTCTGGCTGAGCAGACAATTCACAGGAATGGTTGAGCTAAACGATCTCTGACGGGAAGAGGGATGGGTGAGGAAGAGGGATGGGTGAGGAAGAGGGATGGGTGAGGAAGAGGGATGGGTGAGGAAGAGGGATGGGTCGGGAAGAGGGATGCCTGGATGCAGTGCCTGCCCCTGCCGAGCCCCCGACCAGTGCCAGCACTACCGACAGCACTGCAGTTCTCTCACAAATTCAAGTTAGAAGGAGAAAAAGGAAGAGATTGGAAGTAATGGGAGACATATGAATCATATCTGCAAGACTTCGTGCAATTTCATTTCAAAATCTAAGATTTAAACTAATGTATTCCTTGGCCAAAAGTTATTCTAGCTTCTCTGGGCAGGTAGTAATAGGAAGAAATGTGATCTTTTTGATTAAGCCAGAACATTTACTGCCACTGGGAAGTGCTGCATGTAATGTACCGTGGGGACACGGTGCTTTCTGCAATTCCTACTACAACTGCAATATCTGACAGCAAACCTTCAAAAATAAGGTATATAGAAAATTTCAAATAATCCTCATTAACTGCATTTATACAACAGAGCACCTATCTATTAAGGTGTTAGAGGTACTTCTAATAAAATAAGACTAAGTCCCAATTCTGCTTCCAAACACCCAGTATAAATCCAGACACCTTGTCCTACTTCTGTAGCATTATACCAGATTTAAATCTGTTCAACAAGGCTCTTAAATTTATGCCTTACTTGAGGACTTGAGTATTTCTACCAGTGGTATCAGGGCTGCTCACATAAGCTTTAAATCTTCAAAAATTTAAGCATGTGCCAGGGACTAAAAACTGACCTTTGAGGCTAAAAACAACAGATTGGCAGAAAGCTGAAAGCTCATACAAAACCATTAAGGAAAATCAAAAGTCAGAAGAGCTTGAGGAGGGAAAAAGAGAACTTGGGATGTTGAGAAAAACAGTAAAATCCTGAAAGGAAAAAGGAGACGTGAATTCTGGGAATATGAACATTCATTTCAAATACTCCAGTATTTAGTCCTGCCTCAGGATCCCATCATACAGGTGTTTTACACAGAGAAGCTGAGCCTCTGCCTCCCCAAAAGCTTACACCTGAGATTTTCATACTTAATATTTTCATTTGTCTGTAGCTGATTAATCATTCTACAAATTCCACTATTATCAGCAATTTACCTTCTGGGGAAGTAAGGTGCAGGAAAGAGAAAGAACTTACCTAAGGTCTTATAACACAATCACTAGGAAATGAGACCCAGACATCCATAAATATGGAAAAAAATCTATATATGTTTGGCAACAAGCTTTTGGGGCTTTGCTTGCCATTTGGACTCATGCAGGAAATGGAATTTTCCTGTTCCTGTCAACCTGAAATGCCTCCAAGGTCATAACTGCTCAGCTGGAGGATGGTAAATACCACAGCCTCGTTTCCTTAATGCGCACAAGACATAGATAAACTCAGCTTAACCTTTTCAGTTTACTTTACTAAGTTTACTCTGGGATCATTTTATGGCCCAGGTGACTCCCAGCTCAGCCAGTGCAGGAGGCTTAAGTGATATTGTAATATGAATAGTAAATCTTAACTTGGGACCAAGCAGGAAGCTCCTGAATGCTGACAAACAGTGCTGTAAAAAGCCACTTCAGAGGTGTTTGAAAGCACAGGGAAAAGCTCTGCCTGGCTGTGGGCATGTCAGGCTGCCTAAAGAAGCACATGGATACTTGCCTTGCTGTCTGCAGGTAGGTCTTTGCTCACCTTCTCCCACAGCACACTTTGGATCACATACCTGATTGACACGTTGATTTCTTCCCTGAATAATCAACCCCCTAATTAAACTGAATGCTGCTTACTTCAACCAGCTTGTAAATGCTGCATTCATTATTCAGTTACCCAGATCTGAGGGAACTGAAGGGGGAAAGAAAACTCCTCACAGGATTTCACACCCGCTCCACTGTCTGCAGAGACTCAACTTGAGGTGCAGAGTGACCCCCTCCTGTCATTCTTCAAATAGATGTGGGAGGGGTGGTGGCAAATCACCCACCAGGAGGATCAGGGCTCTCCCTTTAGAGTGATTAAAGCCAAGGGACATGGGGACAATATTTGACTGGACCCAAGGGAAGAAGAAATAGGCACTGCCCTTGCAGGTGGTTGGTACTGATCTCCCACCTCCTCCTCTGAAGCACAGCAGGTGCTGCCCGTGGAGCAGCTGCCACCCCCAGGTGTTGTGCTGTAGAGCTCCAGTGTGCCTGTGGTGCTTGTGTGTTGGAGCACAAGGCTCAGGCTCCTGGCTCCCAGCTGCCCCACAGCTTGGAGAATTGGAAGGAAATATCCTCTCCCACTTGCTTGAGCAGCATCCAAGCCTTTTGTTCATATCCCACCCTCTAGGGGAGGATGGGGTCTGAGTGAGGCTCACAAGGAAATGGTAACTCAGCCATTTGGCTGGGCTACACACAGGAAGCCCTGCCTTGGCCATGGATTAGAGTGGGCGTCTCCACAGGGCTCCATCTTTATCTCCTTTTTCTTTTGAGGTTGCTGAAAAAAATACCAATAGGACAGTGCCAAAACAGAACATGGAAACAGCAAGACATAACCACAGAAGGGAGGGAGAGGGATCAGGAGTGACAAAGACAGGATGGAAGGTAGACCTGCATTTTCAGAAACAGTTCTGATTTGATGCAAAAGCATTTAGAAATTTGAGTTTAATACAGTGAGTCAGAGAAAGACAAAAACTGAGATGGTTTCACCTGGAGCAGTGATATTTTATTTCACATTTCCCAAGTGTTTTGACTTTCCCCACAATGGACCATGCAAAATCAGTGGAAGTTGCTGTGGGATCACTGATGCTCTCCCCTCTTTCTGTCTGACCTCCCGACCTCAGCCAGAACAGAGCTCTGCATCCCCATTTTGCCACTCCCAGAGGACTCCCTCACACCTGGCTGCAGCTCCCTGCATCTCAGCTCTTGACTTCAGTATCCACTGGAAGGCAGCCAGGAGGAGAAATTTTACCCAATGAGGAAGCTACTCACCAAAGTGAACTGACTCGCATTATTTCCTCCATAAACTACCTTTGGAGCTGGTTTTAAATTTCTCTGATCAAGTAGAGATCTGAAGGCAGCTGTCTCAGATCACCTCAAGTTTGGGCTGTTTCTACTTCCTTGCTTTTATAGCTCTAGATTTCTTTTTTCTTTTTTTAAAAAAGGCCTCCAAGCAAAATGATCTGTTTCAGGTTGAACAAAACACCCATTCAAATCTAAATGAAAGCTTTTGAAAACACAGAAAGAAGATAACAGCTTATTTTAGGTTGACCCAAAATATACTGCCTAATCAGATCAATACAAAGATCCTGTCAAGATTTTTCCCCAGCATACCTACGCCCCGGAACCAGACAGTACAATTTCTGATTGTACAAACATGACTTCATCCCATCTTCCCAAATTTTTACTCAATTAATTATTTTTTTTCTCTACATAGACATCCATAAGGAGGGAGTTTTTTAGGATGATTACTCACCAAAAATGTTTTTATTAAGTTCTTTTAAAAAACAATAATAGGTTAAATGTGCATGCATGAATTGTGAAAGTGCATATGTTCAGACAAAAAAATTTCTGAACATAGTCACACTTATTAAAAATTTTCAGTGAGTAATCCCAAATTCAAAGCTGTTTGAGAACTGCTTATATTTGCGTTATTCATGACAGAGTTATTTTATGCTCTTCTCAGTCTGAGATTAGACTGCTGGAACATCCTTATTCATATGGAAAAATAATAAATATTAAATGCCTCAAAATCCAGGTATCACCATTCAGCCAACTACCCATGGATTAAGTAAAGGTTTGGTTTTCCTTAATGACTGGCAATAATCTGTATATTTGTAAGGCACGTAATAAGATCTCATAAATAATATAAAATAGAATTTAGACTTCAGGGTCTGAAATTCCAAAGTAGGCTTTCCAACAGTGTGACTCTCCTTTGCAGTTTGTCTTTGCCTGTTGACTAGCAATGCTAGGAGACAGGATATCAGCAGTGGGATTATCAGGCATACTGTTCCTATTATTGGCACATAGAAAAAAACACATTATTTTAGATGACATTTATCAAATATAACATTATGACTTATCAGCTTTGTTTCTTTTTTTAAAAAACCCTATTGCAAAATGATGGCAGAGCTAAGCAAAACCCCAGTTTACAAATTTGAAGAAATTTTCAGAGGGTCTCAGGTACAACAGGAATGGTAGTAGATTGATACTGCAGATAAAATATGTTGAAAACATGGTATAGAAAGATGGGCAATTTAAAGTAATAAGAGGAAATTAGACTATAATGAATGCTTACACAGAGGGAAATAAACTGATACAATAGAGAATGGAGTTCTCAGCACACACAGATAAGCTTGGAGAGATACAAAAGGCATCAGAGAGATACCAGAGGCACAGTGAGGCAGGAAAACCAACAGCAAGTGCAGAGACAGCCCTTCAGGCTACAAGACAAACTGTGAAAAAACATGCTGAGTCCCCATTTCAGAAGCACACAAGCTACTTCATCTGTGTCCTTTGCAACAGTGAGAGAAGGAGCTGTCGAGGTTTGTGGAGGTGCAGAGGACAATAGGAAAGGACTGAAAGAATGCATGGCACAGTGATGGAGGCACCTACATCCCCAAGAATGATACAGCAACACTAATCATATGCAACATCTGTGATGAATACCTTTTTGCCTTCCAGCAGCATTGAAGGATCAAATTTGTAGAAATATTAGATTTAGCTTTTTTGTTCTTAATCTCCAGAACTGGAAACACTGGGGTTTTCTTGGAGTGAAACACACTCATATGCCTCAGTGGGTGAAGAAGATTTAGTGGGAAAAACAGATGGGCAGGACTGGTGACAGCTGTCTCCTTCATAAGTGGCATGAGTTAGTTGTCTCCCCTCTTTCAGTCTTTGTGTTTGCACAGGGCTGCTACTTCACAGTCCCACAGAGACCAGATAAATAATGCAAGGAGGAGACACAGGATTTTCTCCTTATTGTGGAGCAGCAGAAGATGCTTTTTGCTCCAGCTGCTGGAAGACTTCTGCACAGGCACTGTGCTCTGTGCACAAAACATCTGGAGTGACTGTGTGATCAGGATCCCCTGGGTTTTCCTACAAATTATCCTCCTGCATTAATATCCAAGGAAGAAAAATGACAGAATGCAAATATTCAACTGCAAAAATGCAAACGACAGAATTTTGTTTCATTGAAAATTTTTTTTAAGCTGGTCATTAAGTTCAGGACTGTGTAGCAAACTGGTTCTCACCTCATCCACAGCCCTCCAGGTCTATTCCATGAGGGCAGAGCCCCCAGGAGGAAGGGTGAGAGAGGCTGTCTCACTTCTAGACTCACCAGCCTTCAGTGCTGTGTCACATGAAGTCAATCAAATTGGTTCAATGGGAAAGTTTTTTTTTTAAGGATACCTGAAGTGCAACTTATCTGTTAGACTGAGAATTCTTCAGGGGGAAAAATGAAAAAAATCGTGCTTTTTCAGGGTTTGGTGTGTGGCAGGTGTTTCTGTGAATAAATGAGAGCCCCATCAGACTGAGTGACTTGCAGGTTCCTCCTGCCCAGGTGGCACCTGAGCTACAATGCTGAGCTGGAGGCCTGTGTCCCCATTACCCATCCCCAGAGCCAGCTGCTCCCACACTGCAAAATCTGTGCAGAAAAAGTTCCCTCATAGATTTTATCTCTGACTCAGACGGGATGGACGACTCCTGATTTGCTGCCATAAAGGAATGTATACCTGACAGGCACTGAGAGTTTGAATCAAGCAGGATTTCCAACACTGTGCAATGGCTTTTTCCCCAAAAAAAAAGTTAAGGTTTGCACAGTTTGAAAACAACTCCTGGAGAAGATGGCAGCAGCTGAAGGAGTTTGGCTGGAAATCGTGCTACCCCTTGATCCATCCGCACTGCGCAGCAGCTCTGTGTGCGACTCCCGGATCGTTTGAAGGTGCTTGGGATGGCTTCAGGCTTTTGGCTTTTTTATGCAAGCAGATTTTCGTGCTTTGATATCTTCTCTGGCATGACTTTTGATCCAGTGAAGGTGATGCTGACACTTTTTTCACAGTGAATATTTTGTGTACAGTGCTGCTGGAGCACTGCAGTTGCCTGAGTTATTTTGGAGGAACTCTTTCACAAGATGCAGCCTAATAAATATGATGGAAAGTGAGAGCTCTGATAACTGCAATCAGGATGACTGCCCTGGTCTAGACCAAGGCATCACAGCTTGTCAGCATGCAGGGACCATCAAACACGATCCAGAAGAGTCGTGAGAGAAGGGGGAGCACAGCACAGACTGGTCTGGGGCTCTGTGCAGTGAGAACAGCACTTTGGAATACCCAGATTATCCCCCCCCTCAAAAAAGCAGATGATGCTTCAAGCTGTCAGACTGGCAAGTTTTGGGAAAAGTGAAGAAACCCTGGTGGAAAGTCTGTGCTTTGCTGTTCCTGCCAGGGTAAAGCAGCACAGGGAATGAGGGTCACCAGCCAAGGAACGCTATGTGCCTCAGGGAGCCCCCTGCTGAAGGACTTTCAGCTAATTGAGAAAGTCAAATATCCATATTCCTGCTGAAAAAGAGGCTGCACTACCTTCATCAGGCATTTCAGCTACAAAGGGAATTGTTCATAAAGGCAGAAAGAATTAAAGGAGGGAATTAAAGGACGCAGTATTTAATGGGGCAGATTGATGTGCACACTGATGAGATATACTTCAAATTGACTAAATGTCTGTTTTGGCTGAAGCAGCCTTTTTTTTTTTCCTCTTGGCCAATGCTATCTTGGTTTTCTGTTGTTTATAAGTCATGCCTCTTGCTGTGACCCAGCCAGAACCAAGCCTGGCCAAATAAAAGGTGTGCTTAAAAAAGTAAAAATATATATATAAAAAAAATTAAAAATAAAAAAACCCAGAATCACTACATGCCCTAATTTCTACCATTCTAAGGCCCATGAAAGGAAATGAGTTTTGTGCTAATGTAGGTCTCAATGCACCAAAAAGAAATCCCAGCTGGGTTGCAGCTTGCCTGGCTGCAGTGTAAGGACTTGTTGGAGCTCAATGCCATATATACCAAATTTCCAACCCCCGTGCTAACCAAGGAGGGGACGTGGGGCTGTGTGCTGTCATCTTCTCTTTCCTAAACTGAGGAGGCAGCCTCATTTCTGTGTGTGTAAAGGTAGGGAAGCACAGTAGCTTGGACCTTCTAGGCATTACAAAGAGCTGGGCTACCCTTGGTTTACATTCATCCAACTTTTCCAGTTGATGGAGTTACCCAAGTGCGAGCCCCTGTAGTGGGACTTCCACCAGAGTCAGTCTTGTGTGGATTTACTTTCTGAGGGAAAATTATCCAACCAAGCTAAATCATTTCAGGCAGAGCAGTTGTAAGAGCTTGTTTACACGAATCTACTCAGAAAAGTTGATCTGAATTTTTAAGTGGATTAGTTAAACAGCATTAATTAAAGCCCTTTGTGGGAACTGCCAAAATTAAAGTGTCTTTGATTTGATTTGGTTTACTTCTCTTCCAAGGCTAAGTCATATTAAAGCCACTTTACTTGTGAAACGAGAAGTTTAATACAATTTACTTAATTCACTTTAAACTCCAGGTTTTAGTTAATTTAAATCAACTTTCCTGATTTTCCCTGTATAGACATGCCCAAGAAAAATGAAGACCACCAAAATAGAAACACCTAAGAGAAACTTTGAGAAACATTGAAATATTTCACTAACCCCTCCAGGACATTACTATCCTTGTCACCAACAGGATTTGGGAATTGCACTGTGGACACTGTCAGGGTCCAAGGATTGAGAAACAGATCCTTAGTGCTGAGCTACAGTTGCTCATCAGAGACAGGATGGCCAGTCCTGCACAAAAACTTTACTCCAGCCTAAAATAAAAGATGAAAAGTTAAGAAAATGCCTCCTAGCCTCAAAATAAAAACAGGGCTCAGGCTATGGGCTGTGGAGAGGGAAGAGAGGTTCCTGCATATGTAAAAGAAGGAGGAAATTCTATTTAAAGCTCTGATGACAATATCTGCATTGTTCCTCCCTCCTGAGCCAGAAGGCACAAACAATATTAGTAAAATGCTGTTGGAGGTGAGCTGGTCTTCTTTTCCCTGGAAGCATCACAGCTGTTTCAGACACTGGTACAGGGAATACTGTGCAGCAGGCTGAAGCTCGGAGATCTGGGATGTGGAGGCATACAGGTGACTTTGCATGGCATTAGCCCTGGCTCTGCAGGACCAGCTCTGAGCCAAGAGCCAATCTGCCAGACAATCCCAAAGTGTCACCCATGAAAATCGGAATTCAAGGCAAATCTTTGAAAACCGTCTATTTCTACATGTGCAACCTGCATTCACAAGACCCTTCAGTGCCTGCAAAACTCTACACCCTCTGTGCATCGTATTTTTCCAGACTGGCCACGTGCAGCTGCACAGCAGCCAGCCCAGGCCACAGCGAGCAGCACAGGGTCACTCTGTGTGCAGGGACAGGGTCACTCTGTCCCAGATGAATGATCAGAGCAGGGGACTGCCACGTTAAATGAGAGGCAGTACGAGACAGGCTCCTTGTGCTGCCGAGATCCATGCTAGTACTGAATCACACTCCACACGGCAGCCTAAGCGAGAGCAGAGGTGGTGATTAGCAGCACCGTGTCTGTTTGGAGAAGGCTGCATGCATGACTGAGCATGAATGGCCTCATTATGAGTGGGTGGAACTCCACTCAAAGGGACTGAGCGGGCAGAGCTGAGGTAGCAATGATTAGCTGCCATGCAAGGTAAGTTATTGTCCCCTGGGATGCTAAAATATACTGTACTTAATAGTTCACTGGCCACATGCATTCCGATGGTTGATATTGTCGCAGCCGGAAACATTCATTCACGTAATTAGTTTGCTTTTCCAGTTTAAGCCAAATGGAAAATCCCCCTGTACAGCACTCTTAAGCTGGCTGTTGGGCCAGTGTTGATCAGCAAAGTCCTTTTGACTTTGCAAAGTTGCCTGGGTTTCCCCAGAAGGACACGAGGTCATTTAATCACCTACCTCATCACAATGCCTTATCACAGCCACTATAGGGATGCTCTGGGATTTCCTCTAGATAATCTGACCCCAGGATTTGTGACAGCAGCCATTGAAATCAACGGAAAATGAGTGTTTGTGTGACAGGGTTATCACCTGTCCATGATCTTAATTCCAGGTGTGTGACAGGGAGGATGGGACATGACTCATCCCTTGTCAAAAATCCTCTGTGCCACAGATTTGCAGTTATACCTTCCTCCAGAGGAACCTCAGCTACTTACCCGTAATAAATGATCTTCAGGTGACTTCCTCTCCCATCTCTGGGAGTCATGAATATTTGACTTAACAAATTAATCTTTTCACTTTCTTTCATAGGGAGACAGATACCTTTATATATGGAGTGCCTGAAACAGAGGATAAAAAAAAAGACCACAAAGTAAAGAATCTGATTTTCAAGTAACTCTGTTCATTGCAAGGGTTAGGCCAGACCTTCAACTGCACCAGAGCAACACCATTTCAATCAGCAAATGTACTTCTCCACCTCTTTCTGTCTCACTGGTCCTCCTTTGCAAGCACCATCAGTGCCAGGGCTGGGAAGGATCCACCAGGGTTCTCAACACCTGCATAACCACAACATCAAACTTTGCATAATTTACCATTTTGTGGAGAACCAGAATGGCCTTACTCTTCAGGCCCTCCTTACTCAGTAGGCCCATCAGGGCCTGCTGCCTTTTAGTGACTCTGTTTCACGGGGGCAGTGCTTGGATTTGGGTTGGGTGCTCAGGGACATGGCTTTGGGGGCAGAGGACCCTGGTATACAGATTTGGTGTGAATATTGTGCTCCATCACCTACATGGCAAGGGAGTGTAACAGCAGTTGGGATGGTGCCAGCATTTTGTGCTGCATTATTCTGTCTGTTTGTTTGTTTGTTGTTATTGAAGGCTTTTTGTTAAGCCTTCAGCAGAAAGGCTGGGCTCTGGAAAGGACTGCTTGGATGCTCATAGTCCTCCTTGTGCGGCATTCCATCCTGTGAAGAGCCCAGGAAGTACAGGCAGTACTTAAATTTCCACACATCACTTGCAGTCATCCCCAGAGGCTGATTCTGCTGTGACCCACAGCAGGATATCCGTGTCTCGAGCCTTGTCCCTCTGTTTGCTTGTGTTTGCTTCTGCATCCTTTGCTCCTGACCTATTCAATGCGTTACGGAGCCCTGCAATTTTTTTTTCATTCATTTTCTCCTTTCCTGACTCATTTAGCAAACAAATGCTTCTTGACCTCTTGTGAACTGAGATGCACCGTCTAGCCCAGTGTGGTGGAAAGTGGGAATTTGCTACCTTTGGAAATTCAGCAAGCTGGTAGCAGGGAACAGTTTCCAGAATCCAGTTTCCCCTGGATTTGTTGCTCCAGTTCCACTCCAGAGCTTGCTCATGCAAGAAAGTAATTTCTGGTCTGCATTTGTGCAAGAAGAACAAACAGCCTGTTCATTTTCTGTCTCCAGGCAGACTTTCCAAAGATTATAGGAAGAGGATGGGCCTAGGGGCTTTCTGGCCAGGAATGCAGCAGACCTTGGGACAAACAAGCACGTTGGCACAGTCAGGTGGCTGCTGTGTCCAAAGCAGCCCAAAACTGCTGAGTGCCTCAGCCTACCTGCTTACTGATGGCCATCCTGCACCAAACTGCCTCACACCTGGGTCTAACCCCACAGAGCAAATCCAAGGGGCTGCTCTCCCAAAGGGTCTCCCTGCTGTGTTGCTTTTTCTCTGCATTTTTTATGAATTTTTGAGAAAACTATAGTAGTGAGAGATTCGTGCAAACAGGAGTGCACTGCATGCCCCGAGTGCCTGGGATGAAACAGCACACTCAAAGCTTCCATGCTGAGCTGCCAGAGTGTCCTCAAAGGCATGTCTCATCCCCACTGGCTATTTGGGATTTCAAGGTTGCTGTTTTCATCACAGGCAAACCAGCCTGCCGTTTTTTCCAGCATTTCTAGTGCAGAACATGTTCTGTTGTCCTTCTGCTCCTGAAGGGGAAGGAGTTGGGGGAGATGGAGAGATGGGGCTTCCGTGATGCTCTTTTGCCATTCCTTTTTGTGTCATGCTTTTTGTTTAGTTGGAAAAGCAGGGCAGGGATGCTGGCCTTATGTGAGGAAAAGCAGTTTTGCTATGAGGTAACAAAAGCTGCTGCCCAAAAGGAGGATTGGAAGAAGGGTGAAAGATTGGAGTGTATTTCCAAAAAATGAAAGGGGACATGTACCATGAGCTACAACAGAGTCCTTGCTGTCAGAGAGGTGGTCTGTCTGGAAAAGCCTGTCCATGAGGGCTCTTTTCCCAAGATATTGAGGTTCACTTGTGCAAAATGAAGGGTCCCCAAATATTTCCCTAAAATGACAGCACAACCAGAAGAACCAGCCAATGAGTTCGTCAGTCTCAACATTTATTTTGAGGTAAGTCTCACACAGAGATGGTGGGTGGTGCAGAGCTCCCTTTCTCCATGGCTATGGGGAGCTTCCATCTGCCTGTAGGATGGTGATGGGGTACAAGGATGGTGGGTGGTGCAGAGCTCCCTTTCTCCATGGCTATGGGGAGCTTCCAGCTGCCTGTAGGATCATGATGGGGTATAAAGGCAGTGGGTGGTGTGGAGTTGCCTACATTCACAGCTGTAGAGAGCTTCCAGCAGCCTGTAGGACCATAATGGGGTACAGACCAGGGAAAAGTGTGTTTCCTTATCTTTATGGCAACGTTCTTGTACAAAGTTCCTTGTAGAAAGTGTCATACTCCCTGGGTGGTAGAGGAAGGAGAGGATGGGTGCCTGCCATGCACCAGTCACGTCCCTGTCCAGGGATTTAGCTATCAAAGACAGAAACATCAAAGAATGCAGCAACCCCCCAGCAGCCCCTGCCTCCATGACTGGGGCTCTCCCAGCCTCAGGTCAAGGCTACCCAACCCATGTTTCCCTGATGGACGGGAAATGTCCAAGCCCAACCACGTCACCAACCCCACTGCAATGTAGGCCACCACCAGTGTCTTCCCTGCTGTGACCTGGACCTTGGGGCTGGTTACAGGAACCCCTGTGTGGCCCGGCCCTCAGCTACCTGGAGGAAAAAGATGTGTGTGTTTGCCATGGCTGGAGGGGGCTCCCACCTGCCTGTAAGACCAAAACAGGGTATAGGCTGGGGGTCTGTGTCCTGTAGCTCTTGACAGATCTCTGGCTGGTGTTGGAGAAGGGAGAGGACAGGACCATTCCATGGTCTGGCCCTATCCAGCTGTCTGGCTCTAACAGATAGGAGAAGCAACAGAGGAGGAGCAGCCACCCACCACCACCATGGGCAGCCCCTGCCACCACCATAGGCAGCCACTGCCACCCCAGCCCTGCCACCCACCCCAGCCCTTGGTCACCTGGCCTCCCATCTGCCAGTCTGGTCTGGAACAGCCCTTTTCATACCCAAACTGGGCCATCCACATCACCAACACACCCTGGGAGATGGCCACTGCCAATATTCTTTCTGCTGTGACACATCACCAGGGCTGGTGCGTGGAATTAGCTCTGTATCACTGTGACATGGCTATTATCTTCCACCACTCAGCCGAGAAAAAACAATTAAATAATAAAAATACATAAATAAATTCATTAAAAATAGATAAACAACCTCTGGAAATATTGTGGCGGAAAATTAGGCAGCTGTAGCAGCTATTTAAAGAACAGCACCTCAGAAAATGTTAAGAAAATAATTAAAAGCAGCAAGTCCTACTCACTGCCCAAGTGTAAAGAATTGTGTGGTACTTGCTGCTAAGATTTGTGGGTTTGAAGACTAAATTCTTGAAAAATGCGTGTCAAGTTAACTGAAGGCAACATTTCACACTTTTTGAATTAAAGACATGTCCAGTGCAAAATGATGCATCCACAAGTGGCTGACGGTGCTGAGCACAGATCAGCATGAACTGCAAGACTCACATCTTTCTTTCCCTGAAACATACCAGAGAATTTTGCCAGCGACTGTCCTGTGCTACATACTTCAGCTGGACACTAGAATGAAAATTCAGGAATTAGTTCCCTTCTGCTTGGTTCACTGCAGGCTGCTACATGCAGTCTCTTTAATTGACAGGACCAGAGGCATTGGGCACAAAATAAAATGCATCAGGCTCTCTTTGAACATCAGGAAACATTTTTTACTGAGACTGAGAACTGGCACATGTTACTCAGGGAGGTTATGGAGTCTCTAACCCTGGAGATATTCAAAAGCCACCTGTCATGATCCTGGACAAGTGGCTCTGAGTGGCCCTGCTTGAGCTCAGGAGTTGGATCAAATAACCTCCAGAGGTCCTGTCCAGGCTCAGCCCTTCTGTGAGTCTGTGATTCAGGCACCAGCCACCCCAGTAATTGACTGATACAGTCTGTGTGATGCCACAGGTCATGGGCTCTCAATGAGCAGCCAGGGATCACACCCTCTGTGTGCAAACTCTGACCTTCCTTTGGAGGCCACCAGAAGAGCAGGTAATTTACAGCCATTAGATCATCAGACTACAATTTTCCAGGCACTGGACCTGTTTTAGCTGAGCAGTCTTCAGCTGGAGAAATTAAGATCCCAAAAGACTCACTAGTCCAATTCTGAACTTAACCCAAGGAAGTTGTCGCAGGCAGCTCATCTGCTGCCTTCAGGAACCATATTGCCCCTGAGGAAAGCAGGTGTTTTCTAGACATCCGTAAAGCTTCTGGGATGAGAACCAGGCTGAGCAGCTCTCAACAGTTCATTACCCATTTCTGTGCCTGTGTGCGAAAGAAGGTGCTGACGTGTTGCAATCCTCCAGCATTTTGCACCTTCTCTGCTTTCAGTTGTTGCAGAGATAAGTGGTGACACAGGGTGCAAAGCAGTGACGACTCCAGCCCGCAGTGTTTCCAGATGGGAGGAGCAGCAGCACCGGTGCTGGAGAGCCCTCCTGAGAGCTCCTGCCTGCTTTGCAGACCTGGGACTTCACAGATGCCAGCCGAGCTCCAGATAAGCATGTGGACTTAGTGATGCTCTTCTGAACCCAGCACAAGTTCTGAACTATTTAAGGCTTTTGTTCACCTGTCATTTCTCATTTCCTCCTTTTAAAGAAATCTTCATTCCTTTGTGAAGGTACTGTTTAAATCTCTCAGCAACTAAACCATGTACAAAAAGGAGTGAGCACACCTTGGCCAGGTTTACATGCTGCAGGAGGTGTGGCAGTTTAGAGATGACAAGTGAATAGTAAATAAATCCTGGCTGTATGTTTTTTTCACCTTTTTTCTCTATAATGAATCCTTTGGAAATGCGGCACAGCTGGCATTCAAGTAAGGGGCTATTTGGCTCCCTGTTTAGCTGCTCCATCATGAAATGTAGTGATAGTCAGACAAGTAATTGCATAAAAATGGCACCTAGGTGCTGTAAGTAGGTGTTTTCTCTGGGCCTCCTGAGGCATGTGTGCCGAGTTTAAGAACCGATTGGGTTTTTTCTCCCTCTCTCATTCCTGTAGCTGGGATGTGCTAACCATGTTGTGCTCAGATGTCCTGCCTCTCCCACTGCAGTGCCAGCGAATGTCTGATTCCAGAAGCTTTGCAGTTGGCAATGTTTTAATAAGCAGAAAGAGCACAGCTTGATTCTCAGGTAACAGGCTGAGCTAGCTGTGCTGGCAGTCAGAGCAAAAAACATGGTATTGACTTGAAGACTGAGTGAATTTGGAATAGAAATTGCGGAGGAGGAATAAATGTGGCATACAAGGATGTCACTTTTACACTTCCCAGATGATAACTGCACTCTAAAGTGGAGAATCTCTGACAGTGACGTCCTCTTTCAAGCATCCAACATCTATGCCCGTACTTGGTCCTCCTGCAAACCCCCTGTTTTCCCAGCTTTGTCTGACTCACACTGTGTATTCTTCACAAAACACACTGTCACAGGCTCTGTTTATGAGAGTTACTCAAGCTTGTTTCCAAGTTAGAATTCGTGTTTTATGAGGAGGTGGATAGGTGAGGAGGGGAGAAGTTTCCACTTGGGCAAGGGCATTGGAAAACACTCACTGGGGATAAAAGTTGCAGGCTAAGTAGTATACCTCTGACTGTGTTGCATAAAAAAAGTTCCTGGAAGCTCTTTTCTTGCCTCTCACTGCAACATCTTTCAGGTCATCCATGAAATCAGCATCCGAGAGAAGTTTATTTCATCACCTTCTACTACACCATTGACCAGGATATTTATTCCCAGGAAAGTAGTAGATCACCTGGAATCTCAATTGCCTGAGATATTTGGGATGTTACCACGTGGTATCATAGAGGGAACAGATGCCTTCTGGAGAGCAAGGCCACATCTGGGTGTGTGTCCTGGCCCAGAAAGGAAGAGGAACAAAGGCCAGAAGTAGATAGTGTCCTTCTGGTGGCAGGATCAGTGCTTGATGGAAGACCCTGTGGCAACTGAAATATCTAATTTATTTTCAGTAAAGGGTGAAAAAGGGATTAAAAGCAAGAAATCAGGCTTTTTTGCTTTTCTGGGAGAGAGAGGCAGTTTGATAATAAGCCGCTTTCCTGTCGGCAGCTCGGGGTGATGTACTTCCAGGAGCCACGTCCCTCGGGACAACACCCTTGGCGAGTGTGGCCGACCCTCTAAAAATCCTGTTAAGAGTGTGAAAGCGAATGCCTGTGAGTGAAGGATACTAAAGCCTCCTTCAGAGGGCAGGGAGCTTGCCCTGCAGGGAGGGATGTTTCACAAACTGCCTCCCATCAGGATGCTTCCACCCTCAGGAGAGAGACGCTACGCTGTGTCCACCTCACCTGCTCCCAGAGGCAACTTCCCTCTTCCAGAACTCCAAAGATGTGTCAAAACGTGTGTCTAAATGACATCAAATCATTACTTTATCAGGCCACGTTTGGCACCAAGGATCAAAATCAGGCCTATGTAAAAATCTTAAGCAGTATCAGAGAAAAGTCAAAAGCATAGTGAGAGCAGTCATTTGTTTGCCTTTAAAAAGTATGTTTGCAGCCTGAATGTGATATTTCCGGAGAACCCAAGTATGGAAACAACTATAAAGAAAGCTCCAAATATCACACTCCTTTCTTCAGAACTTGTGTAATATAAACTGAATAAAAGTTCCTAATGGAAAAAAAGGTAAATGAGTTATTTTTAAAATTTATTTTAATGGTGACTGTGTCATTAATAATGTATTTAGAGAGTTATTTTCAGCTATGTCCCTGGATCCAGTGAAATAATTACATGCTCCAGGACAGCAGTAAAAGGATGAGGGACTACATATATTTTAGTGACCATTTCTATAAATATGCTGCTAAAAATTAGTAACCATTGTCATAGCTGGCTCAAGAGAGACTTGTTAACTAATTATAGATCAAGCTGTGCATTAAAATTAAAGCCATTTGCAAGATATTACAGCAAATGTAACGTTCCCAAGAGATGTTAGATTGAACAGTCTTGGAACCTCAAGCGGCTGCGTAACCTCTGAAGCTTGATCAGTACCAAAAACCAAGTTTTCAAATGTTATTTGAATGTCATGGAGGGACTAGATAGAAATGCTACCTAGGACTGGTCATTCCTTGAATTTCTTGACCTGAAGACCATATAGAAGATGTACTAACCACAACACAAATTGCCTGGGTAAGATACTTAGATATTGGCAGGTTTTGGCCATTGCTCTCTGGTTTTGTGTTTTACAGTGTGTGCATGATGGGATCTTGGTTCATGATTAGCAGCCTGGCCACGATATAAAACACACAGAATAACAGCATGGGCATTCTGGTCCTCAAAGCTGCATTTCAGGAGTGTGAAGTTTGTTTCCTGATTTAATGTTGCCACAGTCAAGTAGATTTGGTGCATTATATGGGTCTAATAAGAAGATTTCATGAGTATTTTAAAATCATGGGTAACCTGAGAAAGAGAAGAAACTATATTGGCAAATAAAGCATACTTTCATGTAAATCACAGAGAGAATCTCCAAGATTTATCCTGGGACAGAATCTGAGGGCTGAGTGGCTGACAAAGGTTACAGCCCAGTGAGAACACACAGGGAATCTTTATCACCTTGAGCTTCAGCTTGATCACCAAAAATAATAAAATAAAAAAAATTAGAAAAAAAAAGAAAAAAGCAATACACAGTGCAACCTTGAACATCAAAAGGGCCAAGCAGTCTGCCAGAGAGGAGAGGGATACTTCCACCTGCTTGATACCTTTGCTCTGGCTAAAATATTATTAATATTTTAGTATATCGACTGCTGCTTACTTGTCTGGAGCAACACCTTTAAAAACCAAGCTGTGCAATACAGAGATGAAGCTGGATGATGGCTGGTTGAGATCAACTGCAAGAGACAGCACTGTAAAAAAATAGACAAAAATCTGGGCTGAAGGTAAGTCTTCCTTTTTTTTTTTTNGACTAATAGGTTTGTGATCTGCAACTGAGGGACATGAATGTGTGCACATGTCAGAGGCAGGAAACCAAAATTTCCACCAGAATACACAGCTGCTTCTTGGCTGAGGTGAATACAATCTATGCTTTTTATTTCATCTTCCCCAGGTAGCTTCTGCCAACATGCCTCATCTAAAAGTTTCATTTAGATAAATGTGATTTTTCCTTTTTTTTTTTTTCCTTAATTTGGATTAAATTTTCCATTTGCCAATATAGAACAGAGCATCTGGTTGCAAAGAAGGTGGTAGCTGGACTGCAGCATTCAATTACAACTAATCTGCATCACTAGATACTTCTAATGTGCCTGGAAACTATTTTGATCCAAGAGTAATTGGTTTATTGTACGCATTTACAGGTACACAAAGAAAACAAAAATTGTGACTGAGCTAAAATTCAGCTCATTATTTGCTATTGTGGCATTAATTATGGACCAGATTCTTCAGTTACTGAACAATTTAAGTCTGCCATGAGCAGTAGTCATTCTTCCGAACAATGTGTTGGAAGCTGTTCTATGAGATGAAACCTTAAAATGTAGAGTAATAGCACAGCCCAGTGGTTTATCAAAGAATAAACCATCACTTAGGGATCCTACTGATCTGGGCAATTTAATGTATTTTATCAAAAAGTCTGGGAAACATGAAAGTGGGAAATTATACCAGGGTCAGATTGAAGTGAATTCTTTATTCTAATCTCTTTCTTTATCCAAAATCATTCTGAGAAAGTGCTTTCAGCTATGCTGGCTACAAAGCACATTGTCACACTCATGTCATTTTATGTAGAATTCTTTAAGTCCGTTATTCAAAACTATATTTAAAATAATATTTTCATTTAGAATAACTCCTGCTCTAAATTATGTTATTGTTATAATTCTATTGTTTCAAAGAATTATTCTTTGTCCTTGCTTGGATCTGCTTTTATTTTCATGTACAATTTGCATATATCCAAGCAGTCATCTGAAATCTACTGACACTGGCCTATGTACATCTATTTGTTCTAGAAAATAGTTGATGTCTGACAAAAAATACACCACCACCTCTACCACTCCCAAATTGTCTTGGACTAGAGGAAAGAAGTGGGATGTTGTGGCTGCATGGGCACCAGCTGGGGTTTGGGCTGGGGTTAAGGTTGTGTCAGGGCTGGGGAGGCACCTTGTAGCAGCATTTTCAGCTGGGCAAGGCAGCGGGAGTGGTGGGCTGGGAGGATGTTGGGTGCCTGTTTCTCATCCCATTAGGAAAATGGGATGTGTTTAAGGATGCCCTTAAACACATGACACAGGCCATGGAAGGGCTCTCTAGTTCTTCATAATCTTTGCCTGGCTGGGCTGTGAGAGAAGGGTCCAGACAGGGCTGTTGGACACCTGAGAATGGAGCTCATGCATGTTAACATGTGGGTAAGACAAATACCTGTCCAAGTCACCAGGAAATAAAATGGAAAGTGCTGTGCCTTAGTATGCCTCCCCTAATTAAACAGAAATACCTTAACTTAGGAAGCATTGCTCTTTCTCCTGGGATGCAGTAATGACCCCATCCCTTCACAGGCAGCACAGCTTGTCACAAAACCTGCACAGAATCCAGATCTGGACTATGGATACACCAGCTGGGAGGGAGGGGATGGGAACCCCTGTGGTCAGTGAATACTTCTGAAAGGAAAAAAAGATCATGTAGTGCTCAAAGAAGACAAAAAAAAAACCTGACACAGAAGTGGCAAATGAAAACCAGTGAACAAAAGCTTTGAGGGATGCCACTTGCAGCAGAGTTGGGTCAAAGAGCCTGTGTTGGTATTGTAGCCAGCATGGGTCCCCAGCAACACAGATTTCTCTCTGTTGACTAGAGGAAACAATCCACCTGTCCTAGATAATTCCCTAAATTAATTCTACCGGAAGATGCTACAGATAGGAGGTGACCTTGCACACTGAGTCAGTTTGTTAAACAAGGTGTAACTGACATGGCCAAGTCCTGCACACCACAAGTCTCTGAATCTGAATTTTAGCACTGTGTGTGGTTTAAATATATCAAATCTAGTTTCCATCGTTGTTGGTCCCATGGGTAGCAAAGAATGGGATTAAATAATAATTATTAATACAGCTATAAAGAAAAAAAGAAGACTCCAACTCTGACCTGTATTTAGTGCTTTTAAATTTCTGTACAGCCCCAGAGATGAATAAATGTAATACGCAGGCATTTTGACCAGCAAAAAACCAAAGGTGCACCTCACTAACAAAGTCCTTGGGGATTTAAGGATTCATGGAGAGAGACACAGGCAAAGGCAAAGCTCAGCATCCTTCCGGGCTCTGGGTGCTGACAATTGCAAGCAGCATTGGTTTCACAAGATGTAGCCTGAAGTCCACATGGCACTGTAACACTGAAAGTATCACCTCTAGGTTGTGGTATGGTGCCAGCAGAGAGTCTCAGCTGGCCATTATGCACGAGAAAGTCCCAGGCAGTGACCCAGCAGCTGGAGAAATGAATAGTATGGTTCCCAGTAGACCTGCTGACTTACAAACAGGTGCCAAAGATGACTAAATCTGGTGGATAGGCCTTGCTGTTTGAATTTACCAAACTTCAGGAGGCTGCAGTGACACTACCATACTGCCAAAAACCTCCCCAGTCCCGGTATGGTTTAGCAGAGCATCCTTCCTGAAGGACACATTCCTCTTTTACCTATTTTCTCTCAGACCCAACCCAGTAAATGTTGCCAGAGGACCTCTTGCCTGCATGTTCTCTGGGTGACAGAGAAGGGACCTCAAAAACAGGAGGAAGTCCACCCCTGTGGCACCCAGCTCTATCAAGAGATGCTTCCTTGCAAGCCTTGTCCTGTCCTAAGCATTCTCCTGTTGACCAGCTGTGAGCAAAAGCAAACTGTGTAGGATAATTTTATGGTTCCCTGATCAGCAGTTCTCNAGGACTCAGTGTCTGATTAAAGATCATATTCTTTCTTTTTTGGCAGAGCACAGTGTATTTCTCTGCCATTCAATTTTCCTTCTTTCCAACATGTCAGGCACCAAGCCTGTTTGCTTATCCATGTTTTCCAGCTTGGGTGTGTCTGACTGAACTGCAAACTTGTGTAGTTGGTCCTCCACAGCAGCTCTGCACTCCTGACTCTCCTGTTCAGCAGAAGTCTGCAAACTCTGAGTTCTCTCTAGAGTCTTGAATCCATCTCTGGACACAGTGTTTTCTCCATTTGCTCCTCCATCATATTTTCCATGAGTTCTCTCAATCCTCTCTCTGGGCAAAGAAAACCTCCACCAGGAACTTCCTCAAGAATCATGTCCACATCTCAAGTACCCAGACACAGATCACAACCAAATGACAGGAAAACAAACACTTCCCCTTTCCAGGAGTTATGGATGTCCTTTTATCAACACCCCACATCATCCTGATATTTTTTTCTGTTTATTGGCTGTGGGATATTGGCACACAGCTCTGCCATATTGGACACTGGTTCCACTGTCATTATCTTCTCAATCCCTGCTGAATCTAATGTTTCTCAGAGGGTCTTGTACATTACACTCTCCTAGAAAATGAAACATTAGAAGAGATCTTTTCATCCAAAATCCTGAGGGATTCACCTAAGCATTCACATTCCTGTTTATAAATGTTCTTGATGAAATATAGGTTAAAACATCAATAACTTCTTTTTTTGTGTAGAAATACTGTGGAACTACTATAATGCTGTCCCTTCTCAGAGTCTTCATAGAGGAAATACGCAGAATATCTTTGCTTATTCCTCATGCATTGTTCTGGTCCTGTAGGCTATTTCCATTCCCTCATTTATGATAAATTCATTCCAAGTTGTCACTAAAGCGTTGCCATATGTTGCCCTTTTTTTTTGCGAGGACTGTTACCTGAAGGTCTTATTTTACAAAGTATTATCAGTTCCGTGCTTCTCCTGCCTGATTTTAGTATTTTCCATAGATTCTTGAAGAATGTCGTGATTTCCAATGGCGAGCATATAATACTGGAAGTTGCAGATCCCAGAAGTGTTTTCTATCAGGAAAAAGGGCAGGATGTCCTTCAAAGTACAGTTCAGCTTTTCAGAGACCTAATTCCAATCCTTCCATTTTTGTTCTTTTTCCCTTTACCCAATCACTTATCACTGTAAGGAAGACTGTTTCATTCTACTCCTTGTCTCATCCCTCATGAACTTTGTCTTTTCCATGCGTATATTACCTTCGATTTTTGCCTCCCTCTCTCAGTATCTGAATTTATACAATTTAGGGCTTGTAATGGTTTCAGGCAGATAAAATATGTCATTCAGGAATGGCTTGGACTGTGCTTGATGTGTTTGCCTTCCTCACTCAGAAGGTGAAAAGTTTCAATAAAATGATGTCCTTTTTGTCTAATTTCCTGCTTTGACTTGGTCTTTTCACTCTCCTTGAAAGCAGAGTGAGTAAGTACTTGGGGACTATGTAATTCACTTATAATTGAAACAATAGACCATAAAGGCTCCTTGAGAGCAATTACATCTATCGAGCCAATGAGTCAGTTGTGCATTTGCACTGAGTCCAAGCAGTAAAATATATTTATGATTTTTTTTTAATGAAAGTTACTGCTCACTTAGTCTTTGGAGGCAGCACAATGCATCATGAGACAGGGAGGCTTAAATGTGAATCTTCATGAGCACTGTGTGTGACTTGCCATGAGAAAGGAGTGCAATATGCTTTGTCTAGGCATGCTGCACCCAACCAAAGAGTTAGTATGTGTCTGATTAAATGTGGTCTGAAACATAATGGTTAATCTAAGAAAACTAAAATAAAAACTAAAGCAAATTTGAGAGCATGGTGCTCAAGGCTAGATAGTGAGAAGGGGATAAACTGTATATTACCAAAATTAGAAGTGCCTCAATTCCTTTGTTTGCTTTTGTCTTCAACCACAACCTAGGCTGACTCTGCTGACAAGCCTAGTTGAGGGCAGGAAAAAGCAATTACACTGCATTAAGCCACCCATCCAAGGGGGATTCTGGGCAAATCAAATCCTGTGCAAGACACTGGATTACAAATGAAGGAGTCTGGGATCGATCAGCTCCTAACTGTGTCAGAAACATGGCTGTCTGTATGATCCTGGGATCCAGCTGTGTCTGTGTCCCATAATCCTCTGTGATCCTGGGCATGTCACTTAATGGGGTACCAATACCCAAATGATGGCCTCCAAAAAGTAGAGAGCAAAGTGCTCTTTCCCTTTTCCTTCTGCCTTTTTGGGGTGATCAGTTGGGAACCTGCTCCTTCCTTAGGCAGCACAAAGATGGTAAAATCCATGAGGGCTTTGCACAGGTGTAGCAGCCCAATATGTAGGAATTCATAGAATCATTAAGGTTGGAAAAGATCTCTAGGAACATTGAGTCCATCCCTTAACACAGCACCACCATGCTCACGGCTAAACCACGTCCCCAAGTGCCACACCCACATGCCTTTCAAACACTTCCAGGGATGGTGATTCCACCACTTCCCTCTGTAGCCGCCTTCAGTGCCTGAAACACCCTTTCAGTGAATAAATTTTTCCTAATATTTAATCTAAACCACCTGTTATGATTCAATTATAAGAGATGCCTCTGCCTCAGTTAAGATGCAAATGAGACCATATGCAAGTCAATAGTATGGATTTTATTTAACAGTAAATTAATTTAAGGTAGAGAGATAGAAATAATAGGAAGGGGAGGGCAAGAGAAAGAGAGTGAGAGACAGAGCGTTAAGCAAAAGATATCATAACCATGTGGATTCCTGAAGTGTCCCACTGGTCCTTCTTTACCCTCATCTTTGGTGGTAGAGGTCCTAGAGTCCTTCTTGCGGAGATACCACTTTTATACAGTCCAAGTCCTGGGTATTCATGGGGTGTTGATGCCATTCCCATTACTTGAGATGGCATCTGAATAAGCACTTGCTTCC
Source organism: Aleadryas rufinucha (assembly GCA_013397815.1). Lineage (NCBI taxonomy): Eukaryota > Metazoa > Chordata > Aves > Passeriformes > Aleadryas > Aleadryas rufinucha. Next base: position 105,074 of record VZTH01011317.1, read on the forward strand.
TGTCCCACAGTTTGCCATGGTGGGAATTTTTGACTGGATGCTAACCAAACCTCCACCTCCATTAGGCCCAGAATTAGCTCCTTCCCTCTGTGCCATCTGTGCTCATCTCAGGTTCCATTGTGGTGGCTTATCTTATGGGCACAGTGTTCTGAGACATGTAACTGCATTCTTTAAGTCCTCACACCACCCTGGCCACTTCCTCTAGTCCTGTCACTTGTGACCTGGGAGAAGAGACTGACCCTCGATCTCTCCACAGCTTCTTCTCAGGTAGTTGTAGAGAGAGAGGAGTACATCCTCCCTGTGCGAGACAGAGACAAATTAAAAACACATTCAGGGCCTCACTGAGTTGGGGCCTGGCAGCTCTGTGGTCTCACCAGTTTGGAGGTCCAATCAAGCAAGGCGGTGCCATCGAATACCTGTGGATTAGTGTGGAAAGAGCTTTGCACCAACACAGCCTCACTAATTCCAGCACCCAAGCCAACAGCCCAGGTCTTCAGCACCACGTAAACAGAGCAGCACATTCAGCAGAGGCTGCTGAGATACCTCTGTTGCACCTCTACAGTGTGGCTTTGCAAGAAATATGTGCTTTATGTGCTTTATGTGATGAGGCTTGTTCCTGCTCCACAGATATGCTCTTTTCCGTGGAGAGTGTTTCAGCTCCCTCTTAAAAGTGAGCGTGCATTTAAAGTGCTTCTCACCACGGAGATAATTGAGTACATGTACAGCATCTATCACAATAAAAGCCAAATCTCAGACAGATACTAGGGCACTATCAAAGACAAAAAAACAATAAATAAGAATTCATAAGGCTTTCAGTACAATGCTTTCTGCCACCACTCAATCCATTAAAAAAAAATCAAGTGTTTGTACAGCATCTAATTCTGCAGAATATACAGGCACCACTGTAATACAAATACAACTTACAGCTATTACTACTAAAAATATTAATAAACCTATCATTTGTTGATTCTTCTCTCTTTTTTAAAACTGCTTCTCCTTTTTTGCTTTTTGGAACCTTTCATATTTTTCTACTTGAAAAATTATCAAGTCATTAAAAAGAAAATTGAATTTTTTTATAACAGATACCAAGTAACAGCAAATGCGCACATCCAGGTTATAAAAATGAGGTTTATAATGGCAATACTTATAGATCACTCCTGTTACCACATCAGCAGGGCATCACCAGAACATAGTGCTCCACAAAAATGACATACGGAGCAGCACTGAAAATAACAAGAAATTTCTCAGTATGTCTGATTTTTTTTTTTTTACTGTTAATTCAATGAGCCACCAGCCCTGGTTTTCTTAGTTTGTGTTTTTCATTCGGTTAGTTTCTTTGGGGATTTTTCAGAAATGCAGAGGTTATGAGAAAATGGGTGTTCTTTTATATGCACCATTTTAGGTTTGATATTTCCCCTGAATTGTGAGGGACAAAATACTATTTAAATACCACTTTTATAACACTGATAAAAAAGAGAAGAGAAACTATAGCTTTTCTTTCATGAGGTCAGATATTCTTCAGGGAACACATGGGCTTTTTACAACCTTTTACAGTTTCTTTCTACTTCTTCATAGAACAGCAGCAAATTCTTGAAAGGATGGACCACCTGCAACTCCAGCTTCATGGAAAAAGGGATGGAGGTTCTTAGCACTTTGCTGGAGTCAGGCCAGGTTCTGTACTTACAGTGACATTTATTTAAAACTGATTAATGGGTTTGTGCTGACAGAGCTAATGCTCAGGAAGAAAACCACCTGTCAGCAAGCTGGGCACCTCATCCAAACCCATGTGCCAGGTGGGCAAACTTCTGAATCCTCCAGGACATTGTTTCTGTGAGCATTCCTGGCATGAGCATCCCCGGCTCCTCCAAGCTTCAGTACCCCTTTCTGTACTGCCTGATCGTTTGCAGGCATCCCCAGAAAGTTTATGAGCTTTTTTGCTAAGATACAGATAGGCTGACTTTTAAAAATAATTTTAAAAAATCGTTAGAGTTGAAAATTTCCCAATTCGGAATATGCACAAGGGCTCCCCCTTAGCTTATGAATTGCACAAAGCTTAATATATCTCAGAGAGGTTTTGGATAATTGCTTCAAAGACTGAGAATCCCTCCCTCTCTTCTCCTGATGAGCTCCAGTCATTAATAAGATAAAGTGTACAAAGCAGCTTTGCTGCAAGAGAAGAGCACAATGCAATACAATACAGCTGGTGCACATCCATATGGGAAGGAAAACACAGGTGAAATAATTGTCATAAGGTTTTTAGATGAGACAAATCTTGGGTGTATTGTCATAAGCAAGAGTTTTGTACTGGCTGAGCTGCTGTTGACTGGCTTTTCAATCCCCAGCACGATAAAAATGTATCTCTGAAATCTGCCAGCGTGGTGCATCTGTGCCTGCTTGTGTCTGTGTCAGCACTCCTGGGGCAGCACTGGCACACACACCACTCACACACACACCCAGAGTGCACAACATGCCAGGACTGAACAAACTGGGATTGGGACAACTGATGCACAGCTTAAAGCCAACTGCAAGATGCCACAAATGACTAGAAAAGGTCACATTCCCCTCTCTTCAGGGTTAAACAAGGCTCACGTTGGGAAGGTCTTGTGCCTGCTGAACACAGTCCCAGGTGTACTCTCCCGCAGGGCAAGGAGGAAACAAACATAGGAAGGTGCAAACTGAGGCAGTTCAGAAAATGGCAATGTTTGTTTTGACAACACCTGACTTCCTGGGCATGAGTTGGTAGGATTTTCCTTGGCTTTAAAGCCGTAGTTTCAACACTCACCATGTCCAAAGTGTGCCAGCAAATTAATGCAGTTTCAGGGGTGGGGGAGAACAGCTAATCAAAGTAGGAGGGGGGAGGAGCTGAGAGATCTTAAGAAAGAATGTTCTGAAGGAAGAAATTGCTGCCCTTCCTTCTGTATATTGTTGTGATTGCTCTCTTGTTGTTCTCATGCAACATTTTACGTGGGCAGATAGTGATAGGATGAGGTGGGGGATGGTTTTAAACTAACAGAAAAGAGATTTAAATTAGATGTCAGAAAGAAATCGTTTCCTATGAGGGTGGTGAGGCAGTAGAACAGGTTGCCCAGAGAAGCTGTGGATGCCCCCTCCCTGCAAGTGCTCAAGGCCAGGTTGGATGAGGCTTTGAGCAATGTGGTCTAGTGGGAGGTGTCCCTGACCATGGTGGGGGGCTTGGAACTAGATGATCTTTAAGGTCCCTCCTAACCCAAGCTTTTCTATGCTTCTATAACTCTCATATATACTTCACACTCATTGATGAAAAATGTTCAAAAATATAACACAGAAATAGGCAAACCCTGAAAATATAATGTATCTACCAGAGGAGGTCTAGAATTAGTGAGAGAGAGGCTGTGCATTCACTTCTTACTGACTTTTCTTTGGAATGGGGAAATGGTGTGAGCTGCATTTGTCCTTCAGGCCTTCTCCTGCTTCTCCAGCCCTGTCTCTGCCTTAACAAGCTGTTTTGTGATTGTGAGCCTTCCTCAGAGAAACTGCTGCTGACCTGGCAGCTCCTGCCTGAGAGCATAGGACTACAGAGAGAACACTGTTTTTCTGTTCTCTCACCCTGTCTGATCCCCTTGGCCAGAGGATGTAGATATGGCCAGCTTCCAGAGAGTGAATGGGGTGATAAGGAAAAGCAGAAAGACTTTGGAAGACAAAGATATACTGTTACACTGGGCCCCAGCAAGGAAAGTAATGTCACTATTGTGATGCTGGCGTGTGATACTAGAGGGCAACATAGTGCAACCTCAACCATGAAGTCACAATTTATCCCAACTCTTGGAAATGACAGAATATTCATTCAAAAGTGATATTACAAATATTCACACTTTCTAATAGTACTAAGTGAAAAAAAAGTAAAAATTCTTGCTTTAAAAACATGATCGATGTGAATTCAATGGAAAGTTTAAGAATATCCTAAGGGATAGGAACAGAGAACTGACAACAGAAAAAGCAGAACCACCTCCTGTTTTTTGCTGCTGGAAATGTCTCCTGCCCTGCTCTGGAGGTGAAAGAAAGCAGGGAAATGGGCAGACTCCTTTCTCAGGAGCCACTGTGCAAGAGGGGAACTCAAACCACACCATCTCCTCAATTCAAAGGTGACTGAAAGGTACCGACACCCTCCAAAGATGCCTGCTACCCCTGTCCTGGGCTTTCACACACATCCCAGTAACACATCTCCACCCTCCTCATTGCTAATTGCTTCCTAACGTCCAAGCAAGGTTGCTCTTAGTGTGCAACAAATGCCTCTTTAGTCCTGGTCTTGGGAACAAACAGTGATTATCCCCTTTGCAGCACCGCTCCCTGCTGGAATCCTGTTTCCACATCCACATTTTATGCTGTTTTTATTAAACCAACAACCCAGCTTTGGTCACCCTTTCTAGATTGGGTCACACTGTCCAAATCTCTGAGCTCCGCTGTGGCTCTTGCTGACGCCTCCCCTGTGCACACAGATGTCTGTGTGCACATACACATCCCCTACTTCCTAAAGTATGTGTGTCCAAAACAGGACTCACACCCCAGGAAAGGTCTTGCCCCTGCTGAATAGAGTGGAATAATGGCCTTTATCTCTTACACGTGACATACACGAGAATGGCTCAACAGCATCTTATCTGCTGGCTTATATTCAGCCCCTGGTCTAATACAGGTCTGTTTTGTTTGTTTTTTTTTAATATAGGGGCATAGACTAATATTGACCATTTTGGATTTTTATTGATTTTGCTTTTCTTTCAAAGGCAGACGGTTTTGCACTTGCTTTTATTGAATTTTGCTTTATCAGTTCTAGGCTATTGTTCAAAGTTATCATGATTACTTGAATTCTAACACTCTTCCAAACACTTGCATCTTTTCCCAGAACATTATCTTACAGAAATTATATCCGAGTGAGCTCTCTATCACCAGGAAACTTGGCAACAAGAACACCCAACCATTCTGGAGATGGGGAAGACCTGTAAGCCCCAAATGACCTTGCTGGTGTAAAGTGAGTAATTTATAATTTCTCTTTAAAAGCATGACTTTTTCAGGCAGTTGCACTCTCTGCCTTACAGCAATTTCCTCTGGAGGAGGATTTTCCTCCTTGTCAGAAATTTTAGCTCTGTCTTCCTCCATTCAGTTCCTCATGTCTCATCACAGCAAGTGGCCTTGGGGATCTGACGTGCTGATGTGGGGTAATACCTGGGTTAAGCAGTACCCATCTAGACCAGCTCTGTTCGCCTGTCAGAGAGGACATTTCCACAAGGCTATGGCAAGATTTTTATTACAGCCAAGGCAAAACTGTTTTGCTTTTACTCACTGGGCTAAGAATTACGCTGGATTCATGGGATATGCTTTATTCTTAAAAACTCCATGTTGGCAGCTTCTCATAGGGATGGAGCAAAAACTTCATTTCAGTATCTTTACAAATATCAGAACTGCAATGTTTGATTTACAGTTGTGGATCCTCCCTTCCCCTGTTTTTTAAACACATAATTTGTTTTAATATAAATTACCAGAGCTGTCATGCAGGTTACACCCACACAAACAGATGGAAAAATGCAGGGAAAGTTCCTGGGCACTGGGACTGAATTCTCCCTATCTTACACTGTGAGAGGAGATGATGTTATTTCAGCCAGTTAATGTCTTCCCAAAGAATTCCTGCACACCATGCAAGAGCTGGTGCAGTCTGCATGAGCCCATCCTGTTTTGAATGGTAGAAATTAAAAAATATAGCAATAGCCAGCTATGCCAACCAGCCCAGAGCAAGATAATGGCCCCACTGTTGCTTATTTTGTAGATTGTTCCAATTTTGTTTATTTTTGAAATTTTGTCTCACTCATCACTGTAGAAAAAAACCCATGATTTTCAGAATATTTTCAGATATCTGAAATAATTAACCAAGCAGGTAAATGAAGGAATATGATCCACTTCCTACAAAAGAAAGGGACTTTGGCAAAATGGCTGATGCCAAAAACTTTTGTCTAAACTTTGTTTAAAATGTTCCCATTAGCAGACGTCTGACACAGTAAAAGAGAGTATCACACATCACCCTTCAGGACTGCAGCTTAGCTGCTGGGGCTGAATCCCTCCCTCTGATCTCCATCCAGTTTGTCCTTAGCACTTGAGGTTTTTCAGAAGAAATTTTGGATGGAGTAGAGCTTGCCATAGTCATTAATTCCTGGCCAGTCTCTGGAGCTACATTAAGCAAGGTTTCCAATAATGTTTCCAATTAATTTTTAGGTATAGCGCTGCATGGTGTTCTGTGAGGAACGCTGAAGGTTGGTGGAAGTCCATTCATCAAAACCTGATGGGAACTGTGGCCTCCGTGGTGCACACAGATGTTGTTCTGGTCTAGGGAAACATTAGAGAGAATAGTTAACACAGCAAGGCGAAAGATACATCACAGTAAAAGATTTCCAGCCATATAATTAAAAAGAGAAGAGGGTAAAAGCATATATATTCAGAAGAGAGAGTGGAGTAATAACTAAAGATAATCTAATTACAGTCTGAAGCAAGAAAGAACTTTTTTTCCACAGTTTTCAGTGAGACAGATTACCCTGTATTGTGGAGGGGACTCAGAAGTGAGCAGAGATTATAATGATCTCCAGCAAAGTCCTTCTGGTAGGACAGCCAAGGTGTGACAAGGACGAGATGTGATGACAGGTTCGACACCCTGTGATGGCACCAGAGCAGGGACAAAGCCTTAGCGCAGACCCACTTGTGAATGGTCCTCAGAGTGAGCACACCAGGCCACAAAAAGAGAGTTGATGATGAAGGGCTTGTTTTTATTAGAAGACAAATTAGAACAACCAATTTCTAAAATACAGAAAATTGGATGTTCTGGGTGAGAGACTTCAGTATTAAAGTTTTTGTAAGGACGTTTCCCTCCATATGCCCTCCACTTATGAGAGTCCATGAAAACTTCTCAAGGGCAGATCCTCCTCCAGCAACCTCAGCAATGAGCCAAGGGGCAGCTCTGATGGGAGCTGGACTGGTCAGTCTGGTGCTTTGGCAAGGTTAGGCCTGCGGCAGGCCATGGGGCTGCAGGGCAGAGAGGCTGGGGCGCCCTGTGCTGGACACAGCTGATCCCAGTTGGCTCCAATGGCCCCACCACAGGGCACATCTGAGCCCTTTGGCCAAGCAGGGCTGTCCAGATGATGCTCTTACTCATCAGGTTCAGTGGCAGGATGTCCTGCAAGGAGCAGGGAGTTGGATGCCAATATCCTGATGGGTCCTTTTCAACTTGAGATATTCTATGATTCTGTGACCATAATCCCCATTCCCACCCAGTGCAACCCTTGGGGCCTGTTTTCTCTGGCAGAGCGAAATCTGGGACCATCTGAGAGCTGTCTACAGCTACACCAAGATGGGAGCTGTAAAGACGGTGCAGACAAACACTCTCAGCCCTGGCAGACAGAGCAAGGAAGAGCAATGGCCACAAAAGGCAGCATGGAAAACTCAGGTTGGACACAATGACAATCTTTTTCACTCAAGGATGATGAAGTCCAGACACGGGTTTCCACAGAGACTGTGGATTTGCTGTTCTTGGGGATTTTTAAAGGTCAAAGCCATGGCTTATCCCAGCAGGTGCTAGTACAATACCTGCTTTGAGTGAGTGGTTGGACCAGAGACCTCCAGAAGTCTCTTCTGGCCAGCACTTCAATGACTGTGATTATAACAGCTGTAAAACAAAAGTGTGGTGGACTAGTTTTGAAAAGTAAGGAAAGTAATATAACTCAGGAAGAATATTTGCAGCCACTGCAAAAGAACTCTCATGCTTAGAATAAGGAGTCTGAAGGTTAAATCCTCCAGAGGAAAAACTGCAATAAAGATAAAGGCGGTATAAAGAAAGTTGGTGAGATCATAAAGATAGATGACCTTGGGGGGTAACACTTTCTTTATTTTCAACATTTATTTTGCTTTGTTCTGATTTTTAGGGAAAAAAAATATGCGTTGTGCTGTCTTTTCAAGGGAAGCAGAGCAGGCAATGCTCCTTGCAGGAAAAGCATAGCTGGGCAACCATTGCTGAGTTCCTGCAAGTGCTGGAGGGCTGGTGGAACTGGGATCCCTCGCAGAGCTGCAGAAGTGCTGTGTGGCAGAACCTCTCCTCCATGTATTACAAGCATTTGGGCTTGGACACAGGTGGAGGATCCAAAACTAAGCTGAAGATGAGAGCTGCCATCTCACATACAGGTAAGAATCCAACTCATCTTATGCAAAGGGTTTTTGGGAATGAGGAGAAGGGGGAACCACAGCCTTCCTGAAGGCAAGTTAACTCTAGCCAGAGGATCTGCAGGATCCTGCCTCTGTTGAGGGAAATGTCGAGCCTGGAAACCCATGGCCCCTCAAGTACTCCACTGGGAGGGGCAGAAATGGTCTGTAGGGACCATGACTGAGAGATGCTATGGATCCTGTACATGTGGAATGACTGGCAAGGCTGAAAGCAGGACTTGGAATGCAGCTGTGATCACAAGTAAACATGGCTGTCCCTCCAGCCTCTCTGAAAAACTGTGCCCCCATCTGACTGAACAAGTTCAGAAAAGGAATTCAGTGTGGACTAGGTGAAAGGAAGGGCTTTTTGAAGGAGCATGGGAATGGAGGGCCTATTTTATAATGTCCTGTTTCATAAGAAGTCTTGTTTAGTCTGGCAGAAGAGTGGCTGCAAGGGAACATGACTGCTTTCTAAAAATACAAGAAGGAGGGAAACACTGGGGAAAACTATTTAAGTGAAAAGCCAATTCTGGTGCAGAAACAGGTGGTATAAATTGTCTCAGAAAAAAATTAGTGCAGATTTGTAACCAACGGAACAGGGATGTCTAATAGCTGCAGTGTGTTGCGAGTAGGGGACATCCAAACTACTTTTGTGACAAAATTTGACAGGTTTGAACCAGCTCACGAGGCTGTTTGTAATAGCAGCCAGTGGGACTCAGTCACTCAGGAGTTGTTCTGCCTCTGGCCCTGCAGGGCTGGTGTGTCAGAGGGCAGAGATGGGATGTGACCCCCATGCTGTTCTGCCATCAGGGCAGAATTACACTGCTCTTTAAAGTGCTTTGGTAAATGCAGCCTAAATGTTTTCCTTTGCTTTCACAGATTTCTTGTGAATCTGAACACTTTGTTCTGCTGGTGTCCTGGGGAGATACTGTAGTCCAGCCAAAGGACCAACGCCTTCTTCTGTGCTTTATCTTCTGTTTTCTCCAGCATTGTCTGACACTGCCTCTCAAGTAGCATGCTATTCCCTCTTCTCCTTTAACTTCATGTTCTCCAATCCATCTGATTCTTCCTCCTGATTTCTTTTCTTCTGCCCTGTGCTATATCTGCTTGATCTTCTGTATCATCCTGAATCTCTGATGTCAATTCCCAGCTCTTCTTCCATGATTGTCACCGCTTGTATCCCAAGTCTTCCTGAAGTTGGGTTGATATTTGATACTTCTTACTTCCAACTGGTAATACATGGGAATCTAAACCTCACAGATTCCATGTGGAATGAGCAGTATCATATGATATAGAACATAAACCAGAGCAGATGTACATTGACATAAAGTGTGGCTTGAGGGACTACGACCGCTCATTCCTGTGAATGGACCATCCACCACTCCAGGAGATTGCAAAGCTTGTGCTGGGGGGCAGAGAACCACCACAGCTGGGTTAAGGATGATTTTTTGCTTGGGAATTTGCTTGCCTTTTTAAGGTGTCTGCCTTCTATCTGAAAAGAAAGTCCTGGATTCTCAGTCCCTTGCTACTTGGCTCCTCCTATGTGTGACTCTGTCTGGTGTGCAGAGACTGTTTAAATTAGATTCCAGCACACACATGAAAGAGCAAAACACCTCCTGCTAAGAAAAATGTGTCAACTGAATGTCCAGCAGAAAAGCATGATGATCTCACACCCCAGAGTGGACACTAGAGGCCTGGTCATCTGGATGCTCTCTAGGCTCTGCTGGCTGGGTCTCTGTTGGCTCTGGTGGGAACATAGATATCCAGCTCAGAGGGAAATGCCTGCACACAGCCCAATTACATTTAACCAATCAAAATGCAAGTGCCAAGAGTCACTGGAGATGCCCCAGGGTATCTTAGATATATTTATGGGACTGTCAGAAATTACACAGGATCTACAGTGGACTTGTGACCTTCTGAAGTAGGAGCTGTAGTTGTCTAGCATATCTTAAATGGCACAGAAGTTTTATGTGTGGGCAACTGAATCAAGCTGTGTGTGTCTTAATCTGGAGCTGGATTGTGGCTGAAAAGCTAAAATAAAAATTTTCATGTGCAGCTGAAGAAACCAAAAAACTGGTTTTGCAAGCTCCAGAGCTCCAGTGCAGCACTTGCAACTTGATATCGATTATCCACTAAAACCAAGACTGACCTAAATCAAAAGGAATCACTCAAATCTCCAAACAGGAGCAAAAGCAAAACCTGTGGGAAAGGCAGGTGACTGTTAACTGAGTTATATCACAGGATACAGTGGCTGAAGACTTTGATGCTGTAAATAAGAAAGCAGTGTTAGAAATGGCCTAAACTGAAATAAAACCAACTTTGAATGGAAACAAAGTGTTTGCTGGCTCAGAGATTTGAAATTAACTTGTCTGCTGATTCAATGGATCAAAAATTGCATTGATCTAATGCCTCTGACTTTCCACTTATGTCTAAAAAAATGTAACTTGTACAGCTCAACTGGAAGATTGCTGTCTGAACAATGCTTTTTTTTTTTTTTCTTTTAATGGAAAATTTCAGCTCCATTTTTTCAGCAGTCCAAAACATCCCCTGCTTCCCACATTGTGAGATGACAACAATGCTCAGCTGTCTTTGGCCTGAGTTGTGGCGCCAGGCCAGAAAGTATCTCAAGTTGTGAAAAGTCTTAAATCAACACATTTTACCACTGAAGAGTGAGGAAAAACAGTTTCTAAACCATATGAAATATTCATGTCTGGCATCTTGTGAGATACCATCTGGTTAGATCAAACCAAAGCAGAGCTGATAGTAACAGAGAAACACACTGGGTAGAAAATGGGGTGCTGTGACTTGAAGATTCATTGTTTCATGCCCTACAAAAGAGCACTACAAAAGCAGCATCACTTCAGTAACAATTAACTTTTCCAACAACAACAACAACAAAAAATTCTGACATAAAAGTCCTAGTAACAGATCCAAAAGTACTTTTGGATCTGTTACTAGGAAAATCATAATGTACTTCATATAATATCACACTTCTCATAAGGGCATTGACAAATTACAATCTAATATTTGCCTAAATATTAAAGTGTCTAAGAAAAAAAGCCAAACCTCAGAATTACCAAACAAGGACTTCTACAGCCAGCAAGAAGAATGAACAAAGAACAAATCTTGCTGCAGACATTGTGATCTTCCTGCACTTCACATTTATATCCCCAGAAGTAAATATGTCCTTTTCTCTGTAAAAGCACTTGTTCATGGGGCATAGTACTTGGGAGACCTGATCTTTTCTCCTGCCAGAGCGACTTTTCTGATATATGACCTTGAGACAAATATTTTGCTTCTGTTACTGCTTCCCCTCCCACTTCCAGTCTCTTCCAAACAGCGACAGGTTTGCTGTGCCTTATACAATGGGGCCTTCAGGTGCTATTGCAATGTAAATAGTGGCAGCACAGGTGCAATTTGAGTAGAATATGGCTTTGATTATTCAGTTACAAGGTCACTCTTGGGTAAAAGGATTGCTGCATAAAACATTGCTGAGCCATCAGCCTGTGGCTGCCTCCTGGTTATATAATAATGTTGTTTCAAATGCACTGGAAGTGCTTAAGGTTTTCCCAAAATTGCCAAGTTTGTGGTGCAGTGGAACATCAGTGGCAAAACGGTCCCACACAGGTGAGGATGAACACAGACATGTTTACAGGGCTGGGGCTTTCCCCACCCTCTCCCTGTTGTTGGCAACTTACCCATTCCTTTTCTCAAGGTTAATTAAGCTTTGTGCCACTTTGGAGAATAAGGAACTATTGTACCCAGCTCCGTGGAGGGGGAAGATGAAGAAGGCAGAAATTAAATGGCTGCCTTGGAGCATAGAGCTGGAATCAGGACCAGGGTGCTCTCCTTTCCCTCTCTGCATACCTTGTGATAAAACCAAAATGCTACCCCTTTAACAGCAGTGTCACTCACACAGTATGGGCTCTGCACAGGCTTTGAAAACAGGGAAGAGAGCATCAAATGTTCCAGCCCACTTAATTTGAAAGCTGCCTATAATAAACCTTTGGGAACATGTAAAACAGACAAGTCAAATTACATAATTACACAAATATCACTGGATTTCTACCATTCAGGAATAAAAGGCTTTGATCTGTTCAATTTAAAAGTGCCTAAAACATCCATACACTATGTTAAGATCTAACAATAAGTGCTTTTCTTTTTGTACTTTCCAAAAGCTTAGCTAGAGACAATTTGGACACAGCATGACAAAACTTTCCCTTAATCACATAAATATCTATGCACAAGTAATTTGACACAGTGTGCCACTGCAAAATATTTTATATTCAGTAAAATGACAGTTTTTATCTAGTTCTTATCCACAGAAACCCTTTAAGAAACAATCCATTGCCCTTTAAAAGCCCCACTCAATTCCTCACTTTCCCATCCATCTTATTTATAGCTCTGTCTTTGTAAAGCACTCCAGGATCTACGGATGAGAAGTGCTCATAAAACCTCTGTGTGAGCCGGGTTTTGAAATCAGCAGCACTTATGGATGTTATGCATATGAAGGGAAGACTTGAGTGCAATGCTGCAGCATTCAAAATCAACCCCACATCAGTGTCCTCGTCATCGACTTCGCTTTAAACCAGCCCTCACTCGACATCTGTATAAATGCACCAAAACGCCTCTCACCCCTTCTCCCACTTATTTTCGACAGGCGTTTCACTGTGTCTGTGAGCAGGGATCCTCCCTCCCTGTTTTCCCTCATTGCACAATTGGCTTTCCATGGGCCTCTTTGGCAGCTCCAGCCCTTTCGGAAAGCAGAGTTTATTCCTCCCCTCCTCTTTCAGCTTTGCATTGAGGAGGATGTCTGTGGTCGATGCAGCAGAATGTCAATGCCAGAAGTGGCCTTTCTCATGGAAATCAGGTGCGAGAGCCTGGCATTGTCTGTGCAAGAATGAGAGACTTTGGTGGGTTGTTTTTTTTTGCCCCCTCCCTTTCTGGAAGATTATATTTGAACTGATGAGCTCTGGCTCTCTCATGCCTTGTGGGTGCCAGATCTTTCCTCAGGACGGATTTCTCCATCTCCTCCCTCACCTACATTGTTGTGCCATCTCCTTTCGTCACGTCCAATTAGTCACTATGGGCTTATCCTGGCTTTTTTTAAGATTTCATGGATAAAAATGCCAAAGTGGTATATTTGGTTTGAATTTACTCATGCTGAGGACTGTATTTCTGTCCCCCACAAACAATGATTACATCACCTGACCCCCTGAGAGAAAAGAAAGGACTCTCCTCGCTGAACTGGGGAGCAACAGGAGATATGCAGAAAGGAAATGCCTTCCCTGTGGACACACTGAGGTCACACTGATATATCCCTGCTGGCTCATTTATTCATGTCCTTCCTAAGAGTTCACTTTTCAAAGTCTTCCTCCTGATTTGACTCAACAGAATTTTTGTGGGAATCAGTAACATGGACACTGCACTTTTTCAGCGTTACAAATATGAAGGTCCAAGTCCTGGTGTCTTGATGCACAGTTTATCCTGGCTGACGGTCACATCCAGCCCAGATGGTTCTCTGGTACCTTAGAATAAGAGCACTCCTGGCTGCTCCTGACTGGCCAAACTCATCCCCTTCACAGTCCTGTGAGCTGGCCACAGACAGACTCATGGCTTGGAGACTGGAATTAAGGGAACCCATGAAAAAGCAAATTCCAGCAGAGCTGGCACCTGCCAGAAGCGCTGTGCAAAGCCAGCAGATCCACACACGGCCTCCCGATGCACCCACCATGCAAGAGTCACCTTCCACCCAAATACTCCTGCCCTGAATAGCATCCAGTGGATGCATTTTCACAGAATCACAGAATATTCTGAGTTGGAAGGGACCCACAAGGATCATTGAGCCCAGCTCTTAAGTGAATGGCCTGTACAGGTATCGAACCCACAACCACGGCATTATCAGCCAGTAACACAACACTAAATCTACTTGGGCTGATAAGAAATAAGCCATGTCACAAATTCAGTGATAGCTAAAAATGTCTCTTTAAAATTATTTCCTTATTAAATCTCTACCTTCAAATGAGCAAGACCCAGACCATGCATGAATTCACACTGCAGATCCTGCTCTTGCCGTGATAGGATTTAAACTGGTTTGTTAATACTCTGGAATAAAGGTATTGTGCATTTCAAAGGCAGGAAACCTGTATCCATGGCCTTTTATCCACCTTCAGGAAAGGTTTGCTGAACATAGCTTGCATTTTTGATGAATATTGGATTGTATTTCTGAATGAATATTCTGATTAAAATCGTTTGAAATTTGTCACAGCTCCAAAAATGACAGCAAGTGGCACACATAAAGTATTCAGTGTGTTCTGCATGTCGGGCAGATGAAAGACAGCGTAATTGCTAATTGATAGCATATTTAAATATCATGCCTGCGTACTTATCTTGACTTAAAGCCTGAAATATGTTACATGCTGATAATGCACACACCTTTCATGAAACAAAGTACAAACCCAGAGTCAAACACACTGACCTTACACACGTTGCAAGCTGCATGTGCTCGCAGCTGACAAGTGTTTGAAGCAAAGCATTTACACATAAAACATTTATGCACACATTGTGCACTGAGGCATTGAAATATGCAGCCTTCCATATGTTATACATATTACATATATGATATCTATGCCAAGTATTTTGGGAAAAGAAACAGCAATTACCCATATGCTCTCTAAACAATGGGAACATGCTGTAAGTTGTGGGACTGGGGAATTAGCTTGATCCTTGGGGAATATTTAAGTGCCATGGGATACGGAAGAACACTAGAGATGGAAAGGAGCAGGCAAACTGTGATGGCACAAGCTGAGCTCGTGTAAATGTGTGCATAGAAAAGGCAGTATTTAAATTCACAGAACAGAACAGGATAGAATCGAAGAGAACATCCTGAGTTGGAAGGGACCACCAAGGATCATTGAGCCCAACTCCTGGCCCTGCACAGCACGATCACCAAGAATCACACCATGTGCCTGAGAGCATTGTAAAAATTCTTCTTGAACTCTGTCAGTCTGGTGCTGTGACCGCTTCCTTGGGGACCCTGTTCCAGTGCCCAAACACCGTGTAGGGGAAGAACCATTTCCTGATATCCGACCTGAACCTTCACTGACACAGCTTCAGGTCATTCCCCTGGGACCTGTGACTGGTCACTAGAGAGGAGAGCTTGATGCTGCTCCTTGTGAGGAAGCTGCAGACCACAATGAGGTCTCCTCTCAGTCTCCTCTTCTCCAGGCTGAACAGAGCAAATGACCTTGGCCACATCTCATATGGCTTCCCCTCAAGACCCTTCACCACCCTCGTGGCTCTTCTTTGGACACTCTGTAATGGCTTAATGTCTTCATATTGTGGTGCCCGCAACTGCCCCCAGGAGTTGAGGGGAGGCTGCCCCAGCGCAGAGCAGAGCAGCACAATCCCCGGGCTTGGCTGGCGACGCTGTCCCTGATGCCCCAGGGCATGGATGTTCCTCCTGGTTGCCAGGGCACTCACGTTCAAGTTGCCACAAACCAGGATCCTCACATTGCCTCTCTCCCTGTAGAGACAAGGGAAGGACTGACTCCATGAAGGCCTTTGTGCATGTGCTCCCACACCTCACGCTCCCGGGGCACACGTGCCCATAGGGACACCAGACTGCCCCGGCACTCAAACCCTACAGCCGACAGCAGCTCTGCTCCAGGGTTTGCTNGGCAGCCCCTCGGTCCCCGCCGCCTCCCCGCACAGGTACGGGAGGAGCGGCGCTCCGGGGCCGGGCTTGGGGCGGGGAACAGGCGGCGAGGAGGGGATCGGGGCCGGGTCGGGGAGCGCCTGTGGAGGACCTCGGGTGAGGGGTCGCGGCCGGCCGTTCCCGGCGGTGGCGGAGCTGGGGNAAAACACAAAAAAATAGTCACCCCCAAGGGCCTTGTTCTGTACTGTCACAGAAGCCTGCTTGTGCACTGGGCTGCTGTGGGGGGAAAAAGGAATATACATATATACACATATATATACACACACACATATATATATATATGCACACACATACCTATATAGACACACATACATAACATAAATATGTATAATATCAACATTATATATTTATTATCGGTTCTGTGCCCTGTGGGTGACTCCGGGGGGGCGGGGCGAGGCCGCCCCCGGCGCGCGCTCATTGGCCGGGAGGGGCGCGNTCTGTGGGCCTTAGGGAGCTCTGCCCCCCGCCCCGGCCCCCAGCTTTGCATAACTTGTCTCCCAGTTGACTGTCCCTTCCTCTGCACTTCGCCCTTGCCCGGTGGTCTGTGGCGTGAGGGAGTAAAACTATTCAAGGACTGGGTTTTCTTTCTCTAGGGAAAGAGCTGGGTCACAAACGAGGCAGGCTACCTGATAATATATATATGTATATTCCTTTTTTCCCCCACAGCAGGATTCTGTGACAGTACAGAACAAGGCCCTTGGGGGTGACTATTTTTTTGTGTTTTAGCAAACCCTGGAGCAGAGCTGCTATTAGCATGTGGAGTTTGAATGCCACAGGCAGACTGTTGTCTTTTCCTGCTGAAGGAATAATTTAGAGGAGCAGCAGTGACTCATTAATAGAAAGTATTAGTTGCAGGAAGGCAAAACCAGGTGAAGTTTCTTACTTTACCACAGACTTATTCTGTGACCTTGGATCAGTCTTTCTGCACCAGTCAGTCCTCTGTTTGCTTATGAATCGGGAATAGCGGTGCTTTCCAAAAATGTCCTGTGGATAAACATACTAATGACTGTGAAATGCTTATCTGCTGTAGTAATAATGGGTAGATAGTGATGGTATTTCTATTATAGAAGCACAGAGGCTCTAGGCAGGATGTGAACTGTAGTAGCCACACTTTGATGGAAATAGGAGCTTGCTTAAATAGACATTTGATAACCTGTGATATTGCATGATTTGCACTGTGGTCATCTTGCACTTCATATTTTGATGTAGTGTGTGCTTTCAAAGAGCTGCCATTCCACACTGCAAATACTTTATGGATGTTTTTTTTTTTTCTCCTTCTGTTACCCTAGAACAAAGCTGGTGTGGTGTTCTCTTCCACTGCTAAGGAAACCTTGTGAATTCCTAATGGGGCAGATTATCCCTGATAGTTGACATCTCTGAACTACATGGTGTTTTTGCAAGGGAATACTAAATGGAGTGACAATAAGTTCATTATACCTGTAATGAAAGGCAAACTTTGTTTTAGGAACAGTATTTTTCCCCTCACCTTATAGGATGCTCTCTATGGAAAATTAGAATGCTTAAAGTATTTCCTAGGCAAAAACCTAAATACAGGAGTTCTGAAGCTGAAGGAGTTGACTTTCCTGGTTCACACACTGCTCTGAAGTGCAGCCACTGCAATAACAGATGGAAGCAGCCACGCACAGAGCTGGGAGTTGCTGCTGCAAATCCTGACCTCAGTGAAACAAGTTTTCCCTCTTTAGTTTTGCTTTATACTAGCTTTGCAATTAGATTACTCATCTTTTTTTCTAATTTTTTAAATATATTGTAGACGGATACACCAGGAAGAAGCACTGTTTGCCTCATATCTTGGGGATTTTTTGAGAGTAATTTGATCTATAATTTCTCACTTACCTACTCAATTTAATATGAAACTTCCATAATCAGATTAGCCTTAAATAGGAAAGCTTTTGTGTTGAGGAGGAGGTAAGCACAACCCAGTTGGGTTTGGTTTGGGTTTTGTGTTTTTTCTTTTTTTTTTTTAATGAACCTGAAAGCTGCTCTGGTAGAATGGCAATTCATTGTTAATTCATAATATGTAGGTGCCCTGGAAAAATCAAATACCCGGTTTCATAGCTACCCTTAGGCATCTTTAATTTATGCAAGCAGGGCTCACTGAGTAGCTGCTCTAAGTCTCATTGACCTTAGTAGGTTTGCAGAGGTCAAATTTTAAAACGGGTAAGTTGTGCTTGAACTATTTTCTCAGTAAGTATTAGGAGCAAGTGCTTGTGTACACAATTACACGGTTTTTCCAGTTCTCCATTACATTTTCTGTTTTTCTTTAGATTCTTGCTCATCTTAAAGAAAGTTCTCGTTAGGAAGAAACACAGGTTTTTGAAAACAAGTCCCTTTTCAAGATGTGGCTATAGCAGAGCAGACTGCAAGGTTTTACAGACAGCCAGAAAGGCCAGTGTTGGGTTCAGAGAAACTTGGCCAGCGCAATCCGAATGTACACGAGTGACATCAGCATTTTCGTGAGCCATTTATGCTGTTCACTTGTGCCGGTTCCCAGCAGTGCCTTGTGTCTTATGTAAGCTCACACTGTACATCCTGTCCTGCTGTTCTCATGCATGATAATTCACTGGCGTTATCTTACGGGAGGGTTTGAGAGCTGCTGCTTGTCTCAAATGTCTGCATGCAAGTTTCCTATGAGCCAGCAGCATAACACTGTCCTAGGAGACATCTGAGCAATAACTTGGAGTGAGACACAGCTTGTCCCCTGCTCCTTTTGGTAATGGAGCTGTAACCACTGTGAAGTCATGTGGCTGTGACAGAGGTTTTACTGGACTGAAGCCTTGATCTGTATCATATGTAGATGGGCCACTAATGCAGTTTTGATGGCTGGTGATAAAACAGCCATAAAACCCAAAGGACTTAAGTTTCAACAGAAGCCTTGATAATATTAAGACTGGAAAATAAAGGTTTTTATTACACTGTCACTGCACATTTCGTGTTACAAGGTCTTTGGGAGGAATTGTGTCTTCAGGTACTGATCCTTCAAACTTGTCCTTGCAGTTAGCATTTAGTCATGCATAATGAAAGTACTGCCACTTGATGGGTGAAAATGAAACAAACCCTCCATTATAAGCTCTCAAACCCAAACATTCCTTCTGTTTTTCTGGCTTGCTAAATCTAGCTGAAACTTGCTGGCATAAAATCCTTCAGTAACGCAATGTGCATAATCTAGTTCTAAGTAAATGGAGCACCTTCTTTGAACAGTGTCTAATGTTTCACACTTCAGTCTCTTTTGTTAGTGCTGTAGCAGTGTGAGGGAGCCAAATTCCTGATTACCTGTCTTGGTGAACGTGGTTGTCCTTGTGTGACTCCTTGGCTTGTTCGGAACAGCTGGAAAGTTTCCTTACGAGCACTGATCTGGCACAGCCATGTACAGGACTCTGAGATTTATAGCTCTGCAGGGGAACCACCTACAGAGGGAAGAAGGGTTGACCTGGAGAAGTGCTGATGTTCTTGTGGAAGTAACCAAATCTTTCCTGTGACTTTCAGAGTGATCTACTCCATACTGCACAAAACAGTTTCTCGTTGTAGTGGAGAAACAAGAGGAATGCAAGACTTGACAAGGGGACTGGTTATCTGAAAAGGAACAGGTGCAGTCCTTAGACACTGAAAAGCTAAACAGATTGCTTTAAGTGAGCTGTTCTTGCAAAGTTTAAGGACACTTATTGGCAAAACATGTAAGAGAAAGTTGAATTTTTATTTTGAGAAGGAACAGGAATTAACCACTATTACTTTTACTGACCAAAGGTAGGGATGCATGGACTTTTCCTGGTGCTTTTGTTATTTATGGAGGATATGCAAATCTGTTTTAAAACCATGTACAGGAGAGTAGGAAGCAAGAAAGTTGTGTGCCTTTTAGAGACTTGCAGCAGCTGTAAGAATAAACATTGTAAAAAAAAAACCACCAACCAAGCAAACTCCCCCCCAAAAAACCCTAAGCTTAAAAAGCTCCTTCATGTAGCACATTCAAGATTCTGTTAATTATATTTTATTGCATTACAGATACTTATGTGAATATAAAAGTTCACATATATGTTGTCATGAATCAGTAGCTTTTTTAGTAGATGTGAGCAAATAAAATGCGGTCTGGATGCTTAAATCTGCTAAAATATTTATAAGAAGACTGGCTCTTGGAAAAAGTTTCCCACAGGATGCAGTGGGTGTCAGGTCTAAAGGTCAGCAGCATACAGAGTAAAGTGAAGGCTCTTTGGCGTTTATTTTTCTCCATGTTTTTCAAACAAACCTTGTGTAAAGAAACATAGAATCTTTCTTACTTCCTAAATTTCCAAGTGCTAACAGGCATTTGCAGGTTTGTTTATACTTGTTCAGCTGTTTGTTGCAAACTTTTTTTTTCTGTAAGAAAGGGGAAAAAAACCCTCCGTGCAGTTAATACATTCATGAACTCTTAGCACGGAAGTTCCTGGTGTAAATCATAAAAGCCAGATGGAGTTTTAAGTGACTGTCATGTACAACTTGGGGAATGAACATTCCTGATACTAATAAAAGGGCCAGATTGGAGCTACATAATTAATCCCAGTGTCCTTTTCAATTCATGATAAGATTTGGCTACAACAGCCACGGAGTTAATGGAGACAACTGTCACATCCTATGAAGCAGTGGATTGTTTGCCTAAAATAAAAATACCTGTGTGCTTACTCTGGTATGTATCTCCAGGTGATTAGTACTCAAATTGCAGTTTAAATCGGGAGAAAGAGTGTGAGTAGTGGCTGACTTTGTCTTGAATTTATTTTTTGTCATAAATTATGTATGTAAATATATTTATACATATATTTAATATGTATAATTTATCTGCATACATGTTTTATATATATCAATGTTTTTAAAGCAGAAAATAATTATGTAGGGCTTTTTTGGGTGTTAACATGGCAAAACCTTTTCTAAATTGGAGTTGATTTGAAATGTAATGCCTGGAGAGCCCCAGGAAACAATCATACAATGAAGTTTATTCCCTCTATGTATCAGTGTCCTGAAGCAAGTGTGCAGAAAAGTGCTAAAAAAAAAGGCTTATGAGATGGCACAAAGTCTGTGTCAGAGACAGACAGGAGGAGGAGTGGGCAGATGGCAGTCAGTACAAAACACGTGAATAATCAGATTGAGAACAAGCTGAATAGACTGTCAGTATGCTGGTTGCATGCTGCTGCATTTTGGGTTTGATGAACGTGCTGGGGATTTTTTCTGTTGTGATCAGTGTTCCATTCTCCAGAGAGGTAAAAATCTTAAAGCTAGAAGCATATATAAGGGTGAAGACATGCCTACCATTGTCAGGGGAACTCCTGGGATGAGGGAAAGGTCAGTGCTTTCAGAACTATCAGGACTGGAAAAAATTAGAAAAATCTGTTCAGTTTATTATAGACTTCATCTGCAAGTTTATTCAGATCTATCTTTGGCATGCATGACATGGAATAATGTTAAAATGATCCAAAATCTTAGTGCCTGAACCTGTGTGATGATAGATTTATTTCTTTTTCTGAGAAGGTCTGGAAGGTAGTAAAATTTATTTGTGATAAATTGTTTACTTAACTTACTTTATCTAATTTATTGGAAAACTTTTTGGTTAGCTGTCTGGCCTGACTGTTCATTGCCTGGCTCAGTGGTCTTTTCCAGACTGTTGGTTGGATGCACTGCTGGAGTGTGGAAGGGTAAGAAGAGCAAAGGGTTGGCTGCGCTGGTGAATGATTGATCCCATAACCCCTAGTACAATGCTAAGGATTATAGAAAAAAAATAAATCCAGAAATGGAACAAAACCCCCCTTCCTGCCCTACCAATTCTTACTTGAAAAAGGTTATAATATCAATTTATAACAATGATAAGGTATGCACATGGAAGAGAGTGTACTGAGATGCAGTTGATCCGTAGTAACTTGGTTCTGTTAATATTTGTTTCAAAATGTTCCTGCTTTTTTCTTTTTCAGTGAGTTCCATAGGCTAAAACAGTAGTGAACTGGTCTAACTGGAGAATTCCCTACTTCCCAAGAAGGAGGCATTGCTTTGTCTGAGCTGGCATCCGAATGAAAGGAGCAACACAAATCTTGCAGTTTAAAATACATTTAGTACAGATAATTTTGCATGCCTGAAGTTATTCTTTAGTAATACCAGTTTGCTCCTTGATCACTGTCTTAGCATGCCTCAGTCTGAACAACAGCAGTAAAGAGTTTAACAGCACAAGAAGGTAGAGCAAATTTGGTCTATATTTCTGCAGAAGTGAAGGTTAGAAAGATAAAGGGAAAAAGATTAAAATATTCACAAGAAGTGCCCTAGATAAGATTGTTTTGTGTCTGAGGGCATGATGAATCCTGTGGGAATGAGGAAGCTGAAAGGCCGTTTAATTCCGATGTTTCACACTGAATCAACATGTTAGATATCAAAGTGGTATTAGTGAAATTTGTAAGAACATGGGCATTTTATGTAAAGAATAAAGAAATAAAATAAGTTCATCCAAACCAAATCTTTTGCTGTATCCGAGCTATGCGGAGAATGAATGTTGGAGGCTTAACGTGAGTATAATAAATCAAACTGCCAGCTGAGCCTCAGAGGGCTTTATTCATGCACTTCATTGTTCTCTCTGCAGATACAGCAGGGCTCAGCCAAATGCAGGGTTGTCATTCTGCAGATGTTCAGAGTGTTTCCCAGTGTTCTGAAGACTGAGCTGGCGTCTGTGCGTTATCCAAACTGCTCAGTTCACCACTCGGAGTGGCCGTGCTCTGACTTGCATGGGCACTTTTACATGCAGGAATCACAGTGTGAGTTCGCAGTTGGGGCTGAGTGGGGAGCTATGTTGTGTACTGTTGATAACTCCCAGGAAAGGCTCAGATTTGTACCTTCTGGAAAGGACTTTTTGACAACAGAAGATGCCCTACTGACCCTCTGCAGCTTGGCAGAAAATGTTCCTCAGTGCATGAGTTTCCAAAGCATCTCTCTCCCGTGGTACAAACTGCTTGGGGCTGCTGGCACAGAGCAGGTTTTTTAACCTTCACCAAACTGTCTCCTTTCCCCATATCCTCAGTACCAGGCATACAGAATAGTAAAACGGGAGGCATCCTTGTTTTATAAGACAGAAATGGGAAACAAAAGGGTAAAAGCAGAACAGACGGAAAGTTGTGTTCTGGTTTAACACATGGTGACACATCTGGCTGTTCATACCTAGAGTCCTAAAGCAGCTCTCTGCTGTTGGGCCTGGAGAGTCAGTACTCTTAGCAACAGTCTCTCATTAGTGTTAGCTTTAAGTATTTAAGGTTAAAATTGCTGAGTTTTTCATCACATGTTCGTTTCTTGTACCTCATCCTCACTGGGGCTCTGGCTGAAGATGGGCACCTTTGTGTTGAAAGGGTGTTGCTTTTTCATTCTATTCATATTCATTTTGCTGGCTGACTGGTCCATATTTGATATGCATCAGTATTGTAATGAACATGCTTGCAACATGCTCATATGATTAGTGCCGTGTGTTTTGTTAACTCAGTGTTTTCTGAGAGTATCTTGAGCATTTTATAGAGACCTCATGATATATTTTTAGTCCTGCTGATAAACTTTAACTAAATGATCTGATTATATACAGATCATGCTTGTTCTTTCTCATCTTCTCCCTAGTCTGCTTCTTTTGGAGTTTTGCTTATCTTTAATTATTATTCAGTAAGCATAACCAGTAAAACTTTACCTTAAGAGCAATCAATATTGCACTCACTTCTAGAAGGATAAGTAAACACATTTTTTTCCTATCACATTAGGTTAAGATAAATACCACAGCTAACCAATTTTTAATATTAGTTTGACAGGTGTATACTTTATCCCAGTACAACAAAGGCAGTGTTCAGGAATGTTTTCTTTTTCTTGGTGGTGGTTCTGTGAGCATAACTCTTGGATCTCCCTGTAGGTCAAGGACAAATTTCACACAGCCCTTTGCAGTCGGATAACTAAGCTGTCTGCTGACAGGATCAGGTACTTTCAGGTCATTGGAACATTGGGAATGTTCTGATATCAGGGAAGCCAGTTTTTCTGCAACCTGCCCCTCATCTGTTCTGAATATATCAAGGGAATATTTCAAGGAAATGCTAAGGAAGGTAAAGGTGACTTGTAGGGCTTTATGAAGATTGGTGTACATATCTCTAGCTGAACAGAACTTCCACTGTTCAAACTTGACTCAGTTGTGATGCAAGACAGATTCTTTAACAAGGAGATCTGTGATGTTTGCTTAAACTGCACATCTGTCTATTTTGACTCTTCCTTTCTTTGGATTCTTTTTTCAATTACTCTAACTTGAAAAAAGAGTTGCCACATCTGATCCAATGCTTTTGATATTATTAATTACAAAATAAATTTAGTAGTTTATATCCTCAGATATTGTGTGATTAGGCATGATTGTTTGGTCTTGCATTCTTCATTTGATTTCAGCTTGCATGACTGCTTTGAGTTCAGAAACCTAATTAAAATTTTATGATGAGTTTTTTTGCTTTGAATGTGGTGGCTGAATGACTTGTCTTGATAAACACACTAGTTAGATCAGGATCTGCTAAGCTGATGGTTCAGTTAAGAGTCAGGTTATGCCAAATATTAACCAGAAGCAGTAAAATCTCATCAAAGCCTAATGGATCTGTGTACTTAAACATTCTTTGGTTCTAACAAACTGATGGAAGCTGTGATTCTGTGTGTTAATGTGAAGTTGCATACTGCAGGATCAGGGAGAAGTTTGGTGTATTTGTTGCTCTTTCTCACACAACACAAACTTCAGTGTGAAGTTCCTTGTTATTGTAGTTAATGATACCTGACTTTTTGCTTATATAGAAATTAAGACACAAGACCTTTATTTACACAGCTTGAATTGCTGTAATGTGTAATACTACTTTTAAATTTATCCTGAGAGTACCAGACATCCCAGTAAAACCAAACCTCTGCTGCAATTTTCAAAGACTCTTAATCATTAATTTATTTTTTGGGGGGCAGGAGAAGGGGTAATGTTTTCTTAACTTGCCTACTTTAAATGAGAAGGTGACTACTAGTTTTTTTGTCAGTTTACTGGTATGTTACAAATCTATTTCTTAATAGTTTAGACAGTTTATAATCTGCTGGTAACTTGAACTATGTGGCTGTTTGCTTCAGTCATTTCTTCACCTCTGTAGAATTGAGTTATTTTAGCTGTCTGGTTAATCTTTGCACAGATGGGACTTGCAGATCATTGGAGACTGAAGCACTGTGGTGTACAGGCTATTGCTAACTCTGATATTTCCTGCTATTTAAGCTACCGGTTTAAGTTGTAAAATATAATTAGTTTGAGGTGGTGTACTTTTAAGTAGTATTGTAGTTAAATTGGTATTTGCAAGATTAAATTTAGATTTCACTTGTGTACAGAGCTTGACAAATATTGCCAACTATGATACTCCATTTCTTGCATTTAAGTGGAGCCTAAGGCAGCTGACTGGCTTTGTGCAAGGGTGGTGAGTTTTGGTGCTTGAGTTTATTGTATACAAATGACTGGAAGCCTGTGTTTGCAGCGTTTCCTTAAGTATACCTTGGTTGGTCCCATTGTACAGGTTCAGTTCTCACAGAACATACTTGTTCTAGAAATGCTATCGCTGATGCTTTTTACTCTAGCACCAGTTACATTTGAATTGTTCACATTGAAAGAAGCTTACAAACTGCACATGAAGTTGATTTTTTTGTAATTGAATTCGTTCCTCAGAGTAATTTCTTGGATGTTTTTACAACATTTCTGTTGAGCTAATACGGTGTCCATTGACCTCTACTTGACCTGCTGCAGTTACAGAATCACAGAATGGTTTGGGTTGGAATGGACCTTAAAGATCATCTTGTTCTAACTTCCCTGCCATGAGCATCTTCCACTAGACCAGGTTGCTCAAAGCCCCATCCAGCGTGACCTTGAATGTCCTGGCTGAGAATTTGCAGTTGGTCACTCAGATAAAGGGTAGGAGCAGCAGGTGTCTCTAAAAATTGCTTTCAGTAACTTGTCCTGCACCTGCAGGTAAACACCATGGAAGAGGCTGTGGAAAATAACTGATTACAGAGTTTGGTCAGTGTCCAAACACTTTGGGAGTTTTCTTCAGTTACCTGTTGGTAACTAATTTGTTTGGCTTTTAAAATAAACAGTTGAAGCAAATGGTAACTGTTGTGGAAAGCTGAGTGAACTTTTTAGCTCTTTCAAAAGGTGAAGTAAGTCATAAGGACTGTAGCATCCTTGCACTTCAAACCTCTTTTGGGGAGCATGATCTGGTTCATGAACTGAGTATGGCAGGATTCCTATGAAGAGCCATATGTTTTTTTATTTTTCTAGTTTTGTAAACACATTTCTCTTACATGGATGTGGTGAAATGAGGTGGGCAGCTTTAATTTTTTTTTTTTTTTGCTCATTTGTTTTGGTTGATGTCTAGCTTTAATGAGCTTTTAATTTGGGCTCTTATATATAAAATAAAATCTTCAGTGTAGAAACTCCACATTTAATGACATTGTTGTGTGGGAGCTCTACTCTTTGGCTTGGCTTGCATCACTCATGCAAATTCTGCAGAGCTGTACCCTTGACCTAATGAAGTAACTGAGGCTCATGTGTCAGCAGCACGTGTGTCGTTTCCAGTCACTGGAGGAGGATGGAACCACATCCTTGGGTAGAGGTTTTCACAGATATTTTTTGGGAATATTAGTATTCAAAAATGTGGTATATCAGCAAGGTCTTCAGGGGAATTTTTGCCTGAGGTGCTTTAAATGCTTCTGACTACTCAGAAAGGGTTTTGTTTATTCTTATGTTCTTTTGGTTTGCCTTGGCCTCCCCAAGGGCTGGGTGCTTTTGGGACTAACCTGCACTGTACCAAATATTGGCAAGTGGAGCACTGGGAACACAAAACAGACTTGGAACTCCTTCCAGCATTTAGGAAAAGTGATTGCTGTGGAATTGCTCAGCTGATTTCCATGGAGGTGGAGTCTGCTGACTGTGTTTGGCACAGAAGCGTGTGGGAAGAGCTCCATGTTAATGTTCAGCATTAACAAAAGAGGCTGAAGGACAGTGTTCAGACTTGCAATGGGAGTTGAACTTCGATGCAGAGAGTGAAAGGCAACTTGATGATCCTCTGTTGGTTTGGTTTTTTTTTTCCAAATGTCAGGGTCCTCTTGCAAGGCAGGGAAATATTGAAGCTGCATCTAAATGGTTGCAAAGTTAATATTACCTTTAAGGAAGTGTGGCTTTAACAAATTAATTTTTTGTTGTTTACGCTATCTCTTGAGATCTACATCTTGCTCACATTACTGTTCCCCACTCAAAATGTTGATACCTGAGTTCTTAAATATTTCTGTCCTTTTAGGGGGCAGGGGAAGGGAAGGTTCTGTTGTGGTTAAACAATTCACCTATCTTGGTTTAGCACTATATTGCCACCAAAACAGGCAGTCCTGGCCTATGTGGTACCTTCCTGTCAGTTCTGAGGATTGAACTGCTCTCCAGTGATTGTCTGTCTGCTGTGGCAGAAAACTCATCTTTATTTCTCTTTTTTTTTTTTTTTTCCCCAGGATTGGTTTGCAGCTAATGTAGTGGTTGTCCAAGTCACTTGCATCATGAAGTCCAAAAACTCCTGCAGCGGTAGAGGAAGCAGGAATCCCTCAGCTGGAAGACAGAGAACACAACTACCCTTCTGCCACAGTGCTTTTACCGTGTTCAGTTTAAATCATCCTGAAAGTATACCAGTAGTCAGACTCTGTGGTGTGAGTATTTTCATGTTTGTGAAACAGTCCTTGTGCAACAGCCTCCCTCATTAAGATAATTATAAAGCTATACTAAGTTGCATTAAATGATGTTCTTGTTGCGCAGTTGTTTTCTGTTTGAGGTACGGCACAGAATTCAGCTGCACATAGTTGTTGTGTTCATGTATTACTCTGTATTTTGCAGAGCTAATATAAATTGCTTCAAGATTAACTTGAGAACAACTGTGTGTTGTTATCCCCAGAATGCCTGTTGCTGTAGGCTGGCTACTGGCATTCTTTGCTGCTGATCCTGCTGAGCATGCAAGTCATGTTTTGGGAGAAACAGAGTTGAAGCATGTGCTTCTAGACTTCACTGATGGGTTTGGTTTAAGGGTATTTAGACCTTAGGCAGGATTAGAGCCTATATCCCCTGGAATATGTGTAGTTTAAATATTGTCTTCAGCACAGACTGTTAGGTTTTGCAGATCTCCTCCCGTTGCATTACACTACCCACTAATGTGGACAGAGGATTGGGTTTTTGTTGTTTTTTTTTTTTTTTTTTTGAGGAATACATTAGTGAGTTACCAAAAGGTGTGAAAAGCACCAGTCAATGCAAGGAAGAGAGTTCATTTTAGCTACTAATCTTGATAAAATTGAGTCGGTCTCATTGTTAGTTTGAAACTTGGTGACAGCATGGGAATTCCAGGTTTGCTGGACCAAAAGTACCCAAACCCCAGAATTTTAATGTCAGGTAATGATGTAGGTTTCCCCTTCACCAGGCTGTTTCATCTGTTGCATTGAATTGTTGCTTAAACTGCATTGTCGTGGGAGTGAGTTGTAGGAACCAGTCCTTCTACTCCTGAGTTACTTCTAAACTGTTTGTTTACTGTAAATGGTTTAATTTTCATTATTACTGAAACCCTGCACTTGTAAGGTGACTGAAAAACAGTTTGGGTCATACTGTCCATCTTCAGTATTTAGTTTATGATGGTTCGAAAAGCGTATTCAGTACTAGGAGGAAACAAAAATGAGATTTTCTGGGAAAAAAATAGGGACTGAAAATCGGTAGTCAGTCCTTGAATGTTAAGCATCCCTGTGTACTGTTTCAGAGTAACATTTTGAAGTTTTCATGTTCAAAATAGTGTATTGTAGGAAACATTCTGCTGCCTTTTTCAAATTTGAGGGAGTTCCTGCATGCATGCTAAGTAAAAATGTCTTTTGTATTGCTTGTTCTTTAATATGCTGGCATAAAATTATAATCTTGAAGAGTTCTTTTACTGGAAGAACATTGAGTCATCTTCACAGGTGACCATGGGATAGTGTTTGGCAGCATATTTAAATACAGTAGGCTTAGGTAGGCAACTTGTATTCTAGCTGTAATTTAGTTTTTAAAATATTTGGCATCAGCTGATAAAAATAGTTTTAACATGAAATACTTGTGATTTCAGAACTGTTCGACCTGCTGGCAGTGGAATCTATTGATAACACCTGGTTATTTATAGAAAAGACTGTACTGATGTAATCTGTGGATAGTTCTATATCCAATATTGACTTCATTATGTCTGAGGACAATTATATAGACAAAGCTATAGTTGCTGGAAGCATATCACAGGAATTAATGAGATTATGTAGTTGCAGGTGTAATGGTCAGAAGAGACTTCTGGGGGTCTCTGGTCCAACCACTCATTCAAAGCGGGGATAGAACTAGCACTGGGTGGGATAAGTCATGGCTTTGACCTCTGAAGTCATGAAAACCTCCCAAGAACAGCAAATCCACGGCCTCTCTGTGAAACCTGTGCTTGGGCTTTATCACCCTCTGAGTGAAAAAGATTGTCATTGTGTCCAACCTGAGTTTTCCATGCTGCCTTTTGTGGCCATTGCTCTTCCTTGCTCTGTCTGCCAGGGCTGAGAGTGTTTGTCTGCACCGTCTTTACAGCTCCCATCTTGGTGTAGCTGTAGACAGCTCTCAGATGGTCCCAACCTTCTCGGTGCTGGAGAAAACAGGCCCCTCTGCCTCTCCTTGTGGATGATACCCCTGAGGCCCTTGACCACCTGCGTAGCCCATGGCTGGACCCTCCTTGGTTCCTGAGTCTCCTGCTGAAGTGGGGTCCCCACCTGGGCACCAGGTGTGTGCAGTGTGTCCTTGCCAGTGTCTGGCTGGGCAGGGATCACCCCCTTCCTGCTGGCTCCTGTTCCCTCTGTTGCTGCCCCAGCACCTGGGCCCTTTCTGCAGGGCTGGTGCTGTGCCAGCCCTCCCCAGCCTGTGCTGGGGCACGGGGCTCTTCTGCCCTGGGGGCACAGCTTTGCTTTCCCGCCCTGGGCCTGATGAGGTTTGTTTTGGCCCCATCCTCGGGCTTGTCCTGGTCAGTTTATGTTTGTGGAAGCGCTGCCATTCCCTCTGTGAGCCCTCTCTTCCCTGCCCCCCTCCACTTTTCCATCCCTTTGCCGGTTTGCTGAGGGTGCACTCTGCCCCATCTTCTGGGTGCTGGTGAGTGTTTGGAGCCATGGGATGGCCCTTGGAGCCCTCTCTGGCCAAGTTGCAGCTGGATGTTCAGCCGCTGGTTGCAGCTGTGTGATCCAGAGATCTGGCCAGTTTTCCAGGTCAGCTTCCCTTCTGTTTGTGGAGCTCAGGGCTCTTTGGCTCCCAGGTAAGACTGTGGTGGGAGATCTGTCCTAAGTCAAGAATTTTCTCTTGTCTATTCAGCTTTCATCAGAGCCCCCCAGCAGTTGGGTACACTCTGCCCTTGATAAATATTTATTAACTCCTTAAGATTATCAAAGTTAATTTCATCTGGATTTATTCCATGTTCCTTCCAGAAGCTGATGGGACTCTATACTTCTGAGTTCTCAGGCACAAGTATGGTGGGAACCTCCTGTGAATGCCCTGACACTTAAGTAGGTGACAACACTCACAGGCACATGATGTGATTCATGGGGTGTCCTGTGCAGGGCCAAGAGTTGGACTTCATGATCCTGATGGGTCCCTTCCAACTCAGTATATTCTGTGATTCAATGATTCTTGGGGTAATTCTGTGTAGAATACAGATAAAAACAACTAATTTAGTAGTTGGTAAGCAAAATTTGTAAGAGGCAGTAGGAAAATCAAAAATTATTTTCATGATTTAGAAAAAAAATTTGTACTAAAAGTTACTTCTGTCTTTTCCAAAAAGTTATACGCCTCATGTTGTAGTCCACTAACTAAATTTTAACTCTTATGTTGTTCCAAGTAGGGAAACATAATTCAGATTTATCAGTTATACTCCCAGCAAATTTGCAGACTAGGGAAGTCTATTTTAATTCTTGTTTGTTATAAATTATTGAAGGAGGTGGCTTGATTCTGGAGGAGATGGTGTTTGAGAGGCTCTGAAAGCAGTAATTTTCCAAGTCTATTTGTCAGATCCGATGTAAGATTGATTCTATAATATGGAGTTAATGTTTTCAAAATGAGCTGCTTGGCCAGCGCACTGTGTCTGGTTCCAATTACTGTCAGTAAATCCTGAAAATTATTTTCTGAGAAGGACTTGGTGAAATCTGCATTTTAAATAGAGATAATCAGTCTGAAAGTAGTTGAAAGGAGTTTTGTATTATTTCATGCTATATGGTTTTGCTTTTGTTTTTGAGATTGTTGATCCTGAAGTGGATGCCATGACTGTGCTGTTCTGGCGTGCACTGTTTCCTCTGTGGAAGCAGGATTACGAGTGTGCTTTAAAGAATGGATCTCCTGGGTATTATTGCAAAACAAGTAATTGACTTTCTTAAAAAAAAAAACAACTTGTGCATAAGGACAAAGATGCTTTGTAAACCCAAGTGCTGTGCACTTATCTGATGTTTGTGACTTGCATGCTTGCTGGATTGAGCTTATTTTTTTTGAAGTAATTTTAAAAAGTGTATATGCTGTGGGAGCAAGTTTAGGATTGATACCATTGTATAGATTGCTTCTCTGTCTGATATCCTCTAGGATTTAAACACAGTGGAGCAGTTGAGCCCTCTTTATACAGCAGGGAGAATAGGTGGTTGTGGCACTGTACTTTCAGCAGAATCTATAGGCTGCAGACTTTGCTTTCAGAATTCAGTGTGATGATGCCAGGACTTGTGATACTTGCAACTATACTCATTTGGAAGGATTGGAATATGTTCACAGAGGATTATCCTTAAAATGGGAACATTCCCTGTGGACCTCTTGGTGCCCTGGCCCTTACCAGCTTCTGCAGCAATTTAGTAATTTAGTAATTGCTGCAGACTTAGTTGTTGGACCCTGCCGTTAGCAGACTGTCCAAATGTGCCCTTGTTCAGCAAGGTAAGCATAGGGATTTTGAATGTCTGCTTGCAATTCTCTACTTGTTCCCTCCAGTGTTACAGAGAACTATTGTTGGCAGCTGATATCACCAGAGAATTATAATTGCAAATGTGAGTGAAAAGTCATTAAGTGAAGGAGTGTGCTAAATGTGTCATTGATTGGAGTCTGTGACACCAGACTCAATTGATATCCACTCAAAAGAACCCCCAAACAACCAACAACCTACTTTACAAATGACATATTTATATAGATTTTTTTGTTTCAGTCTTTTAAAGTAGGTTTTTCCATCCATACTCAGCCATGTTTGAGTCAGCAGAGGTGTGGAGGACTTCAGCAGTGAACGTATTACAAATAATTCAATCTTTACCATTCCCGGTATTTAGATTACTTTTAGAGGGCACTGCAATGAACATCTATTCTTCATTTCTATTTCTTGTCAAGTGTTAAGGTTGTTCTTTGCCCTTGTGCTTCTGTCTTCCAGTTTCTTAGAGCAATCAGATCACTGCTATGAACTTTCTTTGTATTTTTTCACATTGGAGGTTCTTCTCAATCTTGTACTTTAAAGATGCCTTTAAAATGAAAGAGCCCATTTTCTACAGGCAGCTTTGTCATCTTGGATCAGAGAGACTGGTTACCTTGGAAGAAGAAAAGACAGACTATGGGCCCAAATTAGGAGTTGGAAGACTCTTCAGGATAAAATGGAGATATGTCATGTAGAGGTAGCTGGAAATACTTAGAGATTTGTTTGAATAGTTTGTTTTTAGTTATTTACAAGAATCTGTCCCAGCTTGAGCAATCTCGTTTCCCTTTAGGTCTTTCCCAGGAATGAGGCAAAAATTCCTTTCCCATAAGAGGGAGCAAAAGAGGTAAATAGCTGAAACTATGAAATTAGAACTATGCCATGGACAGCAATAATGAGTTATAATGTGTTAAACCTTTTGAGGTTGTATAATCAAAATTTCTTGCTGACACTGAGGAAAGAATACTTTATTGGAAACATGAGAGAAGAATCAAATCTTTATGTGAAATCTGGCATAATACATTCATAGTATTTGTAGTTCTCCTAATTTTGTAGTTCTAGTTGTTCAGGATTCTCTTGTGCATTGAGGCTGTCCTGCTAAAAAAGTTTAAAATCTAGAAAGTGAAAATTACAGTGCATATTGCTATATATCGTATTGCAGTGTAAACTGCTGGATGTTTGTGTGCTGAGGAAGAGAAGTACAAGTAAGGGTGGTAATACTGTTTCTTTTTCTGTTCATGATTGCAGGTTAACCTACTGGTTGGGACTTTCTGAGGGTAATTCATTATGATAACTTTTTAGTGTGGTAGATGAGTTTTAAATTTTTTTTAACTCATTTTTAAAGCAAAATGATCTTGAATTAGCCACTTCCTACCTCCTGTGGTGACTGTAGAGATTACCAGTTACTGCAGAACTTCCCTGAAATAAAGACTTAATTTGCCTGAATAACATCTTGGGTATAGTACTCCACCCAATGGAGAGCCAAGATGGTGTTCCATAAATAAACATATGGTTTCTTTAGGCTGAGCTGTGTTGCTCAGCCAGAGGAATATGAGACTCTATTGGGGAAGAAGGGGATATCTGACTGCTGCCATCATTCTTAGGCAGAGCACACTAAATGTATTACTTTTTCTAACTTTGTTCAGACTAAGATGTGGGGCAATCTTGAACCAGGATCTGAACTTTATTTTGGCTCACACCATTATCAGTAGTTTGTCCTCCTTAGAACTCCTTTTGTCAGATAAAAATAATTACTTTACCACACAGACTTCTAGTTGTTTGTTTTACTGAAATAATTACGTATGGTTTATGCATGCAGCCCTCACTGAAATTCCATCTGAGATTTGCTAGTAACATTTTACTTTCATGCTTTCCCAGACATTTTTAAAATACAAAGCCATTTTTTTTCTCCTCTTTCTTTACAATTGGTAATGTTAGATTCAAGCTCTTTCATTGTGTTAGAATTCATGTCCCAGTTTAAAAGGTCTTTCTAGATCTTGTCCTGAATTTGCTAGTTGCATTATGCAAGTATTAGTGATCAAAAGAAGCTGAATCTATTTTTTTTTGAAAATACACAGGAAATGCAGTGTTAAAACTACATGTGTACACTTCCTACTTCACCATAATTCCTCATAATGAGTATTGTTAACTTGTAGTGAACTCTCTGTTGGTGTCAGAAGTTCACTGCAGTTCACAGTGGAACTTCTTGATTTCCATTGTGAAGTTCTTCCTACTGTATTTAGATTAGTGTGCAGTTCAAGGATCCCTTTTAATAGTTAGGTTTTAATGTTTAATTCTCAATTCTCTTCTGGTCACTATGCATGACTGTAAAGAAAACCTCATAGCAACAGTGAGCATCTGTCTGCCTCTGTCATTTCTCAGCACTCTGTGCTTGCATCAGGCATCTGAGGCTAAATTGCTTTGACTGACAGATGGACTGACTGACAAGACCTTGGCTCCAAACACACACACACGAGCATGCACACACAGACAGGCTCCTTGGGCTCCATTTACATTTGACTATTTTTACATGGCAGCTGAGGCCCCAAATGCAACGAGTTTCAGTGGTGATGCTGGTTGTAGACTGAGGAAGTCTTAGGATGTGGGGGAAGAGAAGGAAGACGCTCTTTGGCTCCTCACCCTCTTCTTTCTTCCTTTCTCCTCCTTCCTGTCTTGCTGGACTTTTTGCTCAAGGTGTTCATGAAAGGTGCAGCAGGAGTTCAGTGTGACTGGTAAATTAATGATGGAGGCTTGGGAAAATTGCAGAAAGTCTTGGTGATCTGCATGGCTTTGATGGAAAAGGTGAATGAACAAAACCAGTATTGTAATGGTGTCTCTTTTAAATCGTGACTGTTACTGTGAGGTTTTTTTAAAGTCATACATTTTAACCAGAACAGAATTGAGAATTAAACATTAAATCCTAACTATTAAAGGGATTCTTGAACTGCACACAAATCTAAATACAGTAGGAAGAACATCACAATGGAAGTCAACAGCCAACATCCACAAATTTTCTAGTAGTTAAATAAGGATTTTAATTTTTTTTGTTATTCTGGAGTATTGACAGCTGAAGAACAGTTCCTAGGCAGGTGATCTTACATTGCTGTTAATGACAAAGAGGTAAATTTCAGGTGTCAGAAGGACTTCATGTAGTATTAAAGATCTGCATCATTCCATATGTTGTCTACATGTGGAGTTAGGAGGGGACTTCACACTTCAAAGAATGATCTCTTTTATTACTGTTCTCAATAAAATCAGTTAAAGGCATTAACGGAAGCCAGCAGCCAATGTTCTTCATCTTGTGATGACATTAGAATAAATCCTGGTTGTTTTCTGAGCTTTTGGTCTTTACAAAAACAAGAGGGCTGTGCCATTAAGGAAGATTGGAGTATGCTCTCTACTTTTTTGTTTGAAAAGAAGAAAGTGGTTGGGAAAATAGCTGAAGATGCTTCTTAATGAATGTATGGCTTCAGTTTTGATTGAACTTTTCTAGAAATTGGTGTCTTTGAAGCATGTAGTTGTACTGTGATCTGTACTGTCTCTGCCTTTTTTAACACCACATTTAGAAATGAAAATTTCAACTCCTTTTATACAAATATAATTACTTTGTAAGATGGTAAGTATTTATAGTCGATAGTGAATTCAATAAAGCAGCAAGAGATTTCACTGTCATGTAGATTGGCAATTTTGTGATGATACACGTGGTAAAGCAAAATGAGGTTGTGGAGAGTTTGTTCTCTTTGGGCAGGTGACATTGTAGTAACCTTCATTATTCCTTAAGAAGTGTTAAAGGAAAGCAGCCTAAGAAATGGCTCATTGCAGCTTAATGCTCAGCAGCCTAATTAGTCAAATACCATGTGCCTACCTCTGCATGAAATAGCCTATTTCTTTCCAGTGTAAAATAGGAATTTTCAGTTTTGGAACAGCCTGAAGAGGCCTTTGTTGCAAATGACCACTGGCTTTTTAGTTATTTATTCTCAAAAATAATGAAGGTCAGCATGGTATCCATAGTGACTGCATGCAGCTTCCTCGTTAATCTTGGCGTGCTGCTGTAATAACGAAATTCACTTACTAGTAACAACTTTTCGTGTTGCAGAGGGAAACCGTTCTTTGAAAACTGGATGGGATTGGGCTTCTGTAACTTGAGAAATCTTGAATACTGTAGTTTTTCTTCAGTTTTAAACTCCTTGTCATAATTTCTGGTTGCATGAGTTGTTGTGGAGGTCTAAATAGAGAACAAGCAACCTTAAATTGCTGAAGTATATGTATAATCGGGCACTGGAAAACTTGTGACTTGAAAAATTACTTTCATTGGAAGTGATAAGGACTGGTAAATGGGGAATGTATCATTCTGCTTGCAGCTCTGTTAGTAAAAGGAAGGCATTCTGCTATAAACTACAAAATTAAGGCTTCTAAGAAGTACGTGGATGTGATCAAGCCAGAATGGTTGAATGCTCCCAATTCCACGGCGTGAAATCGGAGCAATAGGAGAAAATGTCACAACTAACTCGGTGAAATGGTTTTAGTAAACTACTTTGGTGTAACATACACTATTTCCTCTTTGAGTATAAAGTGTAAATACTAAATATTATAAAGGTTCTTTTAACCTAGAGGAAGTATTGTTGCAGAACTGAATGCAAGTGTTGTTGGAGTTTTGATAGGAACTTGTTAAAGATGGGGAGTGAAATAGTTCCATCCGGAGGTTGCTGTTGTTTTCCCTCTCACCCCATTGCTCTCCTTTAATGCTTACCCAAAGAGAGTGGGTTTGGGCTGGGTTTTTTTTAATCAGTCGTAATAGAGCTTTAAACTGATCAGGCAGGATTCTGACACTGAGGGTAAATATTTTCAGAATTCTGTCAAGTTTCTGATATTTTCTTCGTTATGAACGTGGCTTGTTTTTGCTTCTGTCTTTAATTTTCCACAGAGATGTATTTAAAAACATAAATATTTATGAGAAAGATAGCCATTTGCAAAATTCCTAGGAACATTTGAAGTGGAAGTCTCTTTTTGAGAGCTCCAGGAATGAGCCTATAGGGAAGTAAAGTTAATGTATTTTTAAAATAATATTTATGTCTACTTTTAAATGTATAAATAAAGAAAAATTGTAAATAAGTATAAAAATATATAAATAAGAATTAATCTATTTGAACCTAAAGAGGTCTTAAAATGTATATTAAAATTGTGAATTTGTAATCTAGTTGTTGCATTTAGAAATACTAATTTAATGTAAGTTGTGTGTGAATCTAAAACTGTACTTTTGCTACTGAATGTAAAAATGTTTTCTTCGATATTAGCTGCACAGTAATTGGCTGGAATGCTACAGAAGCTTGTCTTAAATTCTTTCTTTTTATTTCCCTTTCCTAGAGGTGACCAGCTGCTCTGCACCAAGGCCCTCGCAGTGATGTATCGTAGTCTGTTGCTGTAAACATCCCCGACTGGAAGCTGTACCAGCTCCAGCTTTCAGTCAGATGTTTGCTGCACCTGGCTATGCTTGGACAACAGCAGAAGGAGAAGCTGTCATGAATACATATGTGCATTTATATTTATCAGTGTTTCTGTAGAAAGAGATGAATTGCCTTCCCATGAATTAACCTGGCTGCTAGGTGTGATTCCTGAAATGGAAATCAAAGCTGGTGCCTGGGTCACTCAGAGCTGAGCTCTTTGC
The DNA here is from genome assembly GCA_013397815.1 of Aleadryas rufinucha. Classification (NCBI taxonomy): domain Eukaryota; kingdom Metazoa; phylum Chordata; class Aves; order Passeriformes; genus Aleadryas; species Aleadryas rufinucha. Next base: position 142,686 of record VZTH01011317.1, read on the forward strand.
TGCTTTGTGGTATAAACTACAGGATTAGGCTTCCCTGGAATGACAAGTGGTGGTGAACTTCAACAATTGCCCATGAACCCTTCATTGCTTTATCAGTTGTCTGTTTTAGCAGCTTCTGTTACTTAGGGCTCTGAGGAGAAATTATTATCAATGCTGTCAGATATTTAGCAGGCACCTTACCTTCTGTGCCTTGCTTTTTGTTGTTTTTTCTGGAATTCTGTATTCCAAGTGTCCTTGTTAGTAGATTATGCTCTTAATTGTTAGTAAGCTGGACATAACCCAAGACCAAAGTAAAGGTTAAAAACATATGGCCCAGTGTGTATTTTTGCATAGCATATACCCTTGTGTGTGCTGTGCTTGGTTTGTGGTGCCCCCACCATGGCACTGCAAGGGTTTGCTTTTCATGGAAATAACAGCTTTTGAAAGTATTCCTTCAGACGTAAGTCTTCACTGAGTCAGTTCCTGGACAACTTAAAACAGTCATGTCATCAGGAACAGTATCTGCAGAAAAGCTTCAGCACTTTCCACTTTTTTCCCCGTGGGATCTGCACATGCTGTTGCCTTGATCTTCTCTGGGATTTCTTTCTTTCTTTCTTTGTTTCACTTTAGTCTTCTATTTTTAAAGGGATGGCCTATATGAGTTACTGCTGCTAATACAAAAAATATTCTTGCAGTAATTTAGCTCTCCATTCTTTCACCTCCCAAAATGTTTTTTTTTTGTTTGTTTGTTTGTTTGTTTGTTTGTTTGTTTTTGTTGTTGTTGTTGTTCCCTAATACTTAAATGAAAGACTTTGTTGAATTAAAGTGGTAACATACCAAACCTAGGTATTTACTTGTTCAGCTTCACTGTAGTGGTTCTATAAAAGATGATTATGTCCAAAAATACAGATACTTTTAAAAAAGGGAAATATCTTCTCCTTAACTTAATCAGAATTAAAACTGGGAGGATTTCTTAATCCTGGGAAAGCTGGACTAATAAGCATTGGAAAGGTGCTGATTTTGAAGCTGTCAGGGAATGACCAAAAGTGAACCAAGGACAGCCATTATTCTGTGATGGTCCTATTGCTGTAACCATTTTGTTTTGTCTTTCCCTGTGTTCTGTCTGGGGACATAGGAACATGTGTGGTGATAGAAGGTTGTGAACTTATTTATTTATCTAATTCATTGGTAGCACCTCTACAAAGATTTTTAAAGCAACTTACACACCTAATATAACCTCAGTTAAAATTGCTTTTTAAAAAATAACTCTGTTTGGTTTGAAAAATCGTGTCAGTATATTTGCAAAAAGACTTTGATGCAGAAACTACAGAGCTTGATTTCTTAAAAAAAAGAATGCTGGTAGTTGTTTTCCAAGCTTTCCTTGCTGTAAATATTTAGCATTTCCTAGTTTAGATAGTATTGGACTTAAAAGAAAGGAAATGTTTTTTGTTAATAAACTTCTTTGTTCAAAGTAAATGTCTTATAATTAATCTAGTGGACATATTATTTAGTGTTGTCTTAGCCATTCCACATGCCAAGTAAGTGCTGCCCTTTTTTTTTAATAAGCTTAGTTCACGTGCAGTTTGTCAGACCAGTCTTGTTAAATTGTACTTGTGTGTACCTTTATATTGTACTGGTGTCTAATCCATGTACTCCAACACAGCTGTCATTTGTCAGCACATGAAAATAATTTGAAGTGGCTTGAAACTGCAGGAAATAAATATATTTAAAGATCCATACTGTATTTTTGCTTGAGATTTTTTTTCCAAGTGTTTGAAATGCAATGATCTGCTTTTTCTATTCATGAAATACAAAGTCCTGAACATCTTAATGTGTCTCAGATGTGGCTGTTGTTTGCAGGTGAAGAAGGTGGGTGTCTTAGTGTTGTCCAAATGCGTATTCATGCTGTGATCCCAGGTGAGCTTGTGGTACTGGGAGATCTGGGAAGGGATGATGGGGATCTGGCATGGTGTCTGTGCAGTTCTGCTGGTGGTGGGGATGAGGAGTTGAAGCAAATGTTGCAGAATGAGGCAGGACAGGCTCACAAACACAGCAGTGAAGTTTGGGAACAGAAGCAGATTTGACACGTCAGCCTGGTGACCAACAAGCAAATGATCTCGTCTTGTTCACATGAAGCCAGTGACCAGTGCTTGTGTGACATGGATCAGTTCCTGGTGTTTTGCAGCAGAGGGAAATAGCTGAATGAAAACCAGTCTGGGGATCCAGAGTGGCACAGTGGCCACACAGCCGTTGCTTTTGGGTGGCTGTCATAAGCTGTATGTGCAGGTGCAAGGTACAGCTGCCTTTGGTGATGGAAGCTTGTGATTAATACAAAGGTTGTCCCTTGCTGAGCCAGTGGAGCATCTGTGAAGTCCAGTGTTTGGGGGCTGCCTGGGCTGTTCCTCTGAGTGCTTTTTGTGACCACTTAAGAGCAATACCTCAAAGTCCTTGGTGGCTTTGGACTGGCCTGATGAAGCGCTGCCTTCCCTTGCTCGGAACTCACAGCTGCGTTCAGCAGAAATGCTTGAGCTCACGTTTTCCTTCATACAAAGAACAACTGTTAAAACATTTGGAGGGCTTCCCCCCCTCCTCTATGCATGAAATAATCTGCATCTGTGATTCCTTTTACCCAGTAAAGCTGCAAACACCTGTTCAGAGAACAGCTTGGAGAAGGCTGAGGCTCAGCCTCTTGACTGATTGGGTTCATTGAAGTTTTCTTTCCCTGCACTGCTGAGGTCTTGTTTGTTCAAGACTGGACATCAAATTAAACACACCTGTAAAATACAAGATAAGATGCTGAAGGTGAAGAGTGTTCTGCTCTTTTGCTATTGTAATGACTTGTATTTCTGAGTAGCTGAAAGTGGAGGAGAAAAAAAGAATGAAAATAGTTGAAATAGTAGAAGTGCCATGAAAAAGTTGTGGAAGAGAAATGGGAATTATTTTAAGAACATAAAAATCAGATGTACAAATGTTGCAACAAATGCTGTAAAATTTAGCACACTAAGGAAACTATTGAAATATAAACAAAGGGTTGTTTTTGCATAGAATTTGAGATGGACGTTTTTGAGGACTCCAAGTCTCTACCACCCCATTAATCTCCCATGTATATTTTAGAGTTGAGTTTCGGTTTTAAAAATTTTGAGATTTCTAGAAGGTGCCTGTACTGAGCATCAAGGGCCTTGGCAGCTAAATGCAATAGAATGCTCATCTACGCAGGCTATGAGGAACTTATTTTTGCTTTTGGAACTATACAGCATCGGGGACTGTACATGGGTATCATTGTATTCTCAGATTCAGAAGATTAAATGTTAAAATACATATTTTGACTTCATAATGTTAGTTAAGATTAATAAGAGTTGCATGTACTTCATGAGTTGTGCAAATACACTGAAGTATGTCTGTGCAGATTTATTTTTAGATATCTTGGAAGGCACTGCTGTATTTATATAGTTAAGCTAATTTTTAGTTCCTGTAAACATCCTACACTCAGCTATAACAAGTGGGGGTGCTGGGGAGTGGATGATAACTTCAACTGACTTGGAAAGGCAGCTTTCCTCAGTGACCAAGTGACATATTGGCGAGCAGGGAATACTATTTTTCAGTAGTATTTAAAATAGTATTGTAAGCACTAATTTCTGTGGAAGCAGTATGTATTTCTAGAAATCTCTTAATACTCAAATTATGATTCTGGCTATATAAAGGCATACATGTTTATTGTGAAGCAGGCTTTAACTGATGGGATCTATATCTTTCTAATTGCAAATAAACTGTGACAATATATCTTTGCTTGAAAAGCAACTTACGATACCCTGATGACAGAAATAATCTAAAACCGTATATTGAATGTTCAGGTCTCGGTTGCAGCAGTGATTTATTGCTTATCTACTTGATCATTGTCAAAGTAGGAATAGATTTACATGGTACTGTAAAAACAATTCCCAAACCAAGAGATCATTAAAGTAGTAAAACTACTAGGATTTAACCATTTCTGTTGCCCTTTGTATCTTACAAAATGAGAAATATCTTTGACAGGGGAAATCTGCATAGGAGAAAAAAGATGAGCATCTCTTGCTTTTCTAGTAGCTCTTCTTCTGTCATGTATAATCTCTTGGAATCACATTGCTACTGATGATGCATGTGTTGTTAAATGAAGTATGGCTTCAGCATTTGGACAATATTAAGTACCAAAAAATTTTAAAAAGAACTTAAATATTTTTTATTCTAATAGAAGAATGGGGGACATGAAATTCATCATCTTTGTGAAGCATAACCTGGCTTCTTGAGGATCACTTTTACAATCTGGTGTCCTTGTTCATATTTGAAAGGCTCAGACTCTAAAATGTAACATTTTTTACTTATAAGGCCAAATACATTATAAAAATAATCAAGAGGGTTTGTCCTCATTTAAATTCACACACATGAGCCCCTTTTTGCTATAGTTAAGCTTTTTGTCATGCTTTTACTTTTGCTTACAAACTGAGGAGGACTTTTTAATTTGTAGAAGTCCTTGTGAGCAGTTTCTATGCAATATATGGCTCTAGAGGCTATTGCATGGAAGAGAGCACATCAGATTCTGTAATTGAGAGGTCATCTGTGTGTGTGAACACTGAAGTGCAGCCATGTGTTTGCTGTGTGTGCACTTCTGCATGTACAAAACTGTTTTAGATTTTTATTCAGTGCATCTGTTTAACTGGTACAAAACACATTTCTCCAGTTGGGATGAACTAGGGAAGTAAGAGGGATGTGAGTTCTCCTCAGGAGAGATGATGTAATTAAAAACATTGAAAGCTTATCTCCAGAATCTGCAAGTCTGTTCTGTTCTATTCCATTTCCCAGAATCAGGTGCCTCATGGCACCCCTGACTCTGCCTGAGAGAACTTCCCTCAAGTTCTGCTGCCTTTGCTTCACCCATCCTGCTGTGGGCTGCCATGCTCTGGGAATGCCAGCTTTTGACAGCTGTGCTGAAGCATGAGGGAAGTGCCAAGACAGAAGGATTTCCCCGTGAGGCTGTAACATCTCACAGCTTTGCTGTCACTTGTTCTGTGGTGGTGAATGCTGACGCACACTCCTGACCCATCCCACTGTGATTTCTGCCCTTGCTCACGGGAAGGAACTCACAGTGTAACTAACACAGCTCTCTTGTGTCACAGGGAGAGCAGGGAAATGCTCTCGCTGTCCTTCCACAGGCTGGATCCATCCCTCACTGGGTGTATTGTGTGCACCACAAGCGGATGGAGCCATGCAATAGTGCAGTGACAAAAAAAAAGTTTGATGGCAGGAAGGAATCCTCAAATCAACGTTTACTGCCAACCAAAAAAATTTAAGATTCATCTTTTTAGCTAGTGCCTATGTGTGAAGCTGATTTTGTTGGTAGCACGGACAGTGAGTAAACAATCTGAGCAGATGAGATGTGGAGGTATATTTGGTGTTTCAGCAGTTTGTTTTTTTTAATGCATTTGGAATCTAGAATTCATACAGCAGAAGCTCAGGTATGATCAAACTAGACGCTTGCTGTTGTTTCATTACAGAAAGAACAGTTCTGACCACTTTTGATGCAGCACTTGAAAACTCACTAGGAATAAAAGGTAAAATTAGTAAACCAATGAGCCTGTTGAAGCTTTAATTAATGTATTTGAATAGTTGGGGTTTGTAAGAGTTTGAGTTCTTTGTGGTTGCAGGTTTGGGGGTTTTGTTTAGCTACTCCTTGGTTCAATAGGCAGTAGAGTAGGTTATGATGATACTCTTTCAAATGATTTCAAATAGTTTGGCTCTTCCTAAGGGAGAAAACACACTGAAGAGTGTCAGGACCAGTATTTAAGGGGGTGGAGGGCATTGGGGTTGTTTGGTTTGGGGTTTTTTTAAGTGAGGATTTGATAAGAGAATGAGTATTGTTCCTGTGTGCACCCTTCCACAGGCTTGGCTGCACTTGTGAGTGCTGTGAAAGTGCTGACTTGTTTTCCTTGCTGTGAAAATCTTCATTTGAGAATCAGACAGACTGATTTTGGTACTTTTCCTCCTCTTTGAGGTAATGTTTGGCATTCTGGTTTGTGCTAAACTAAAACTAAACTTCTAGAATATGTATTCGAGGATTCTAAGCATAAAATAACCCTGCAGAACTTGAAAATCTGTTTTAAATAGTGTAGTTCACTTTCTTCTTCCATTCTTTTGGTGCTTTTTAGATAAACAGTGATAATCCCATGGCGCCAGTGATGGCCTAAAACAAAATGGGATAAATATCTTGGGCAAAGATAGAGCGTGAATGATTTATAAGATTGTCTGGAAGTTTTTTATAGACGTGACATCAATGGTAAGTCACTTAACATTAGTCAAAAATTAAATTTCTCTTGAAAAACACAGAGGCATCATTAGTGTGGATTTTTTTCACAGCAATTTTGAAAATACACATTTACTCATATATTTGATTCTTCCTGAGTTTGTCTTCTGCTAAAAATACAAGTATTTCAATAATAAATAAATAATGAAATAAAATTTCAATAATAAATGTTCATTGATACTTGGTTTACTTGCCTGTTGTGTTCACTACGACTGTTGCAAAATTCAGCTCACTTCCTTTTAACCAGCTATGCCAGTTCTGACCAGCTTAATTCATGTTTTATAGAGGTCCTGTGTCCGGGGAGAGTACAAAGTTAAAACTGCCTAAAACTTGAGCTTAAAACATGATTTTATAGTTGGTGAGTATTAGTAGTGAGGATCTTGACTCTAGCATTTGGGTTTCCTCTGTAAAGGAACAGCGGATCCCTCACTTGTCCACCTTTGCAGGCAAGGAAAGCCTGATCCATGGAACAGCACATGGGCCCTGGAAGCAGAACGAAGGAAATGCAGTTTGTCAGTCAGAATTGTTTGTTGTCTGATAACATCGCTGTCTCAGCAGGGAAATCATTTCCTGTAAACAATATGGCTTTATCTGAAAAATCTGCCTTTTTAATAAAGTGAAAAATTATTTTTCCAAGCTTCACACAAGCCTTATCTTTGTCTGACAGGAAAAAGGGAAGCAGCAGGGATGAAAGATGCTTTGTGAACTGAGCTCTGTTTACTTAAGGCTATGGAAAACAGGCTGAAAACATATACATTAGGTACATAGCTTAATGCATTTTTTTAATAAACACATTTTCCCATATATTATTAAATTAGTTGAATTGACTAACTACCATCTAGTGGAAAACGCTATCTGTTAACAATCTTTTTTTGGAGATGTTTCACACTTACTCTAAGGAATTTATAAGATAGCAAATCTTTAACCTGCATTCCAGTCCAGTGTTGACAGTCCACAGAAGCTTTTTAACTGCGTGTGATGTCCCACTACACATGAAGTCTTGTTCATCCTATGAACTGTCTGCCATAGTTACTGTAGGCTGCTTCCTGCCTGTAATGGAGACATAACACACCCAGGATTTCCATTCTCACCGCTACTCTGGTTCTCCAGGCAAAGGCACTTCTTGGATGCATCCCATGCCAAGGGGTTGACACTGGTCTGGCTCTGTCAGCTGGAGACACAAACTGTGTACCTCCAGAGAAGTGTTAATGAAATCTGGCTTCTGCTACTGAACAAAGAAATACCCCCGACCCCTTCATGCTTAAATTAGTCTTAGAAAAAAGCTGTTGTTATGGGATAGAGGCAGGAAAGTTCTGGAGATCTGGCACACATGGCCTGCATGCTTGGCATCCACAAGGGATGTGAAGGTTCTGCTGGTCCTTGGCTAGATATCCCCCATTGTGTCCAGATGGGATATTGGGAAATCCTAGAGTACCAAACTTCCCTGAATTTTTGTTTAAACTGCAGCATTTCTGCTAGAAAAATAGGTAAGTGAGGTCATACTAAGGTCACACTAAAGTAATGACTTCCAAGGGCTTGATCTCAGTGACAGCTCCCATCTGTTAATTAGATTTGATGATTGTTTTTATGGCAGAGTAGTGTTGCTGATGTGGGAGCATGTAATCTATCTAAAATTGTTGTGACTGAAGGCCAGATTCTGACTCCATTAAATTCCATAACATCTGACTGACTCCACTGATTTCTAAGGTGTCTTTTTTCTGGCTTTCATTAATATGAATGAGATTATAATCAGGCTTCAGTTAGGTTCAGAATATATCAGGAAATAAATATAAGCAAATGTAAACAGTCATAAAGCACATGAAGTGTCCACAATACATACCTAGGTTTATTCATAAATGAGTTTTGCAAAATTGACAGCTGAGCTACGACAGGGATGAGTAATTTCTTAGCAGAGTTTCCCTGTATGAACATAAAACCAGAACTCATATAGTTTTATTGGATGTTTAAGTAGTGGTGTCTGTGTTACAAAAATAACCAAACCCAAACCCTTGCCATGGTGTACTAACGAAAGGAGACTGAGCAGATGGTTTTTAGGGACTGCACTTCACGTGTTATGCAACTGTGCTGTTCTTTCAGAGAAAGAGAAGTGAGGCAGAAAGAAGTCTAGCTAAACCTTTAATGCTTAAATTTTCACTCACTGTTAAAAGAACACAGAATATGACTGACAAAAGCTCCACAAATAGAATATTCAGGTGTGCAAGCTACAAAACTTATCTGCTTTTACTCTCCAATCTGAGCAATTATTAGAGCTCCAGAGTTACAAATTAGGCATACTCAACATGTTTTTATCAAGGAGGAAGGGAAAAGGCATAATAAATCGTTCTTGGATGAGGAAAAACCTTGTAGCATGGCCAAGAGGACAATGCCAGACAGAGCACGGAGTTGCTTGGGTTTGAGATATTGCCCAATGAAACCTGAAGATGAGAGCTTACACTGGAGGAGTAATAAAAAAAGAAAACCAACAGCTTATTCCAATTAAGGAGTATAACTGGAGCCTCTGTCAGCCCTAGTAAATGGCGTTTAGAGAAGTGAAGTCACCTCTTACACAGACCGCCTGTAGACTATACAATTCAGTGGTGCTGTCATCACATTTCTGTAGCTGGAGTATTCAAAAGATGAGCAGTGTTAGTGATTTTTAGGAAAACTGTAAAGCTGTAAATTTTCCTTATAACATTTTGTGGTATAATCTCTATACTCCTTTCAAAATTGCTCTGTAAGAGAGAGGGGGAAGGAGGGGTTGGTTAAAATACCCACAAACACTGTGCAGTGTGTGTGTTTTCCTCCTTGTAAGGAGCAAAGAATGAATAGGTGGTGATTGGACTTTTTGTCAGTCAAGCAATATTACTCTGAAAAAGGACTTATTTACAGCTTTTCCCTGTTAATGGATTTTCGTTCTATCATCACTATTTATTATGTCAAAGAGGGCAGTATCAGGCTGTGATAATTGTGGAAGTTGCAATGTAGGATGGAAAGACTAATGAGCAAATGAATGGTATCAACATTACACAGATTAGATCCCTTAGCTTTTTTTTCTTAAGTAGGTATGTGCTCCTTTAGAGTCTTTTTTATATGGTCACAGTGGTCCCATCAATCTCCTTCTATAGTCACTGGGGAATTCTAAATGCTTCTGAGGCCCTCTGGAAGCTATAGGCAGACAGGCCTAGATGACAGAATCACAGAACGGTTTGGGTTAGAAGGGACATTAAAGGTGATCTAGTTCCAAGCCCCCTGCCATCGGCAGGGACACCTTCCACTAGACCAGGCTGCTCAAGGCCTTATCCAGCCTGGCTTTGAACATTGCCAGGGTTAGAGCATCCACATCTTCTCTGGGC
>VZTH01011318.1:0-122984 GCA_013397815.1 Aleadryas rufinucha
AGCCTAGGAACGCAAGGCAACAGTCCACAAATCTTTTCTTCATACAACTAAAGCTGGGCCCTGGAGCCCTTTATGAAGCAGTGATCTTGGTCATATCCATGCTATGTTATCTGAGATGGCTGTTGAACTTTTTTCAAGATGACAGATATATTCTACACACACACACACAAAAAAAATCTTTTTGTTGTGCTTTCCAGTGCTGCAAAAATCTGTAGCATGGTAAGATATATGTAATAATATGCTAAATCATAGTGTCATATGCAAAGATAAAGGAAAATATCATATCAAAGCTAACTCATAAATCTTTAAAATTCTGTAATTGTAAGCATTCTGACTAGATTTGTAGTTAGGAAAAAAAATACAAAACTATTACGAATGGAATAGAAAGATGAATGGTTTCACATTTTTATGGAGAATTTAAAAAAACAAGCATAGAAACAAATTAGGGGTATATGTTCGGGATAATAAAATACAGGCAGAAACATGCTGTGACAAAAATCATCAATATTAATCCTAAGCAGTTTTGATTTAATTTTTTCATACAGAACATTCAAGCCATTAAGGATGGATTTCAGCATATTATTAACTACAGTCTAATGTATCCATAAACAAAAATTCACTAAGCATATGCAATCAAAAATTTCCTTTTTAAAAATGGGAGAGATACAGTGGACTGACACTTTAAAAAGTGTGTGTGTGCCTAACAATGTATTTTTTATGAAGACTTTAAAAATATCTTGATACCTAAGTCCCATTGGTTTCATATAGTGATAGAGATGAATAAATCGTTGTCATAACTTTTGTGCCGTGATGTTCTGGAGGAAGTCTTAAATGTAGAAAAATTAAAAATACATACATGTAAGTGAATTGAAATAAATTTCAGAATTACGACTTCCTTTTCTCTTTCACTTCTGTTCCCTCTAATTATTTTTTAGATTTCATTTTCTAATATAGGTAATGCAGTGTGTCATTTAACAGAGTTAAACACATCTGACTAGCACAATCCAATGCAAGGATTACAAAATTAAAGTACAGATTCCAGAAGCAGAATCCAACGCAAGGAACACAGCTATACTGAAGCAAAATTGCTTATGAATTTGGACACTAAATTAATATAACTTTAAAACTAAAAAGAAATCTGAACATGAATCAGTGGAGTCAGTTAAAGCATCCATTAACTGACTTACATGCAGAATCATTACAGCAAGCGTGGTACTCAAAAGTATTTCTGTATGAATAGCAATTTTCAAATATTTTTCAATGGTCTGCATACTACACATAATTTTTTACAAAAAAAACATCCAACAACTTTCCGAGCTTCCTTTACAGAAAAGAGCACGTATAATTTGTATATATAAATACCTAAATCAATTTATTCTGTATATTCAATCTATAGCATTTAGTAACAGTGTTTCAGCCCAGTTTAGCATTTCCTTTTTGATTTTCCCTAGGCAGTATTAAGCAAAATCTTTCTGTCAACTTAATAAATTTGCTTCTATATTAAAAGATCTAACTGTTGAGAAATAAGTAGAAAAGAAATACTAAGTCAACAATGTGGTCTGAAATGTGTGAATGATGAAAGCAAAAGATTTCACTCTTAACAGTGACATCTCCCAGTAGTGTGCATGAAAAAAATAGTACAAATGTGGGGAAAGATTAAATCAGCCTGTATCCTGCAGATGTGTTCTGTCCTTATCCAATTGAATTATAATTCAATATTAAACACACCACAACAAGTGATGTTTAATCTCTTAAGTTGTTTTTTTTTTCTTTCTTCAAAACACATTGAAACTTTGAAGATATGTAGTTCCCACATTAATTAGAAAAAACCATCGCTAAAGTCTGTTTTATTTTTGTGTGTGTTTGTTTTCAGAAACTAATACTTTGTTCGGTTCCCCCACATCATACAATAAGAAATTTTGCTCTTCCCCATGCTATAGAATGGAAAAAGGAGGAAGAAGTGGCAGAGAGAAACAGCAATATACTGACCATTTGGCCTCTAGACGTGGCTTACTTTTAACTTTGCTCTTCCCCAGCCATCAAAGACAGTTACAATGTCTTTCTTTTAAGACATTCAGTGTTCTGAACTTCAAAAACTCAAGCCACATTATTTAGCTAGGCACAGATTCAGTGAAGTGTTTGATTGTAAACATCCGAACTAGATTATAGAATCAATAAAACTGAAATCGTCTGTCGTATATCCAATGTATCAACCTTTTTTCAATTATTATTTCAGGAAGGGCTGGACAGATTTGTCAAAAATAGAACCTGTTTAGCAGATATTCATTAAAGAATATTCTTCCTTAAGTTAAAACAATGACGTTAAAACTGAAAACTATGCATATGAAAATTATGCATATGAAACTATGCCAGGTTAAAATCAATATTCTGGATTTCTGTACAATTTTGCTCCCATTGAAAGTGATTCAGTTTAAATTTATTCCTTGTATTCTTTAAGATAAATTTTAAAAGTGTAAAATTACAGTTTAAAACATTCAATGCTTGCAAAAGTAACTACATTTAAAGCCTATTGTCCTTGGGTTTTTTTCCCCTGAATATCTTGACTATTTTTCCTAGAACTGATTCCTATGTCTCTCTCTTACAGTTTGTATAAGTCATATGAAGTTTTCACATCAATGCAAGCACTATGAGGTACTTCAAGACATGCCAAATTCTTTACTATTTCCCCTACCTCTGTACTTACACTAACACTTTTGACTGTTTTATCGACTTTATATATAAAAAGAAAATAATGGGAATGCTCTAATTCAAATTAATTTCCAAATCATCCAGGTACTGGATTGCTGACACAAGATTTACATATAAGTCAGTTTTCAAAATCCAGCTACCTTCCAATTCAGGCACTAGGATCTGTTTTAGGAACCATTTTGAGATGGATAAAAGTAGAAATATAAAATTGGTGTTAATACTAACCATATTATTAGAGAGAGCACTAATAGCAAAACAAATTAACCTAGAAGTTATTGCAAACTGGTTGTCAAGATACATCAACTTATAAGCAACATAAAATTTCAGAAGATACTGTATACATTGCCTAACTGGTGGCTATCAACAAGATATTAACCCAGTGGTGAGTATTACATTTACTTCTAGACTGGCAAATGTCAAGATAAAGCACAGATGCTTTATAATGCTAAAGAAACACAATACAAAATTATTTTATCCATTTAAGGAACAGGGGAATGGGCAAAGAGATTGAAAAAACTTTCGTATGTCAACTGGCAGTCCATTCTCCCTAACAGGAATCAAGAACCATCTCAGGTAAGTTTCTGTCCTGTAAATTACACAGTCAACACAATACTGCACTATCAAAGAAAAAAGGCCTGTTCTGACAGCACTTTTTATAACAAACATCCTGAAACCAATAATTTTCCTCTCTAGCTATCTTTCCGACATGAACAGCCGACCCAAATGCAAAATTCAGCTTCTTCTTCTACAGACTTTAGCAGTCTTTGATTGCTGATGCATGCACTTTGCTCATTATAAATTAAAAAAGGGACGCAGATTTCTACCTGAAGAAGCATGTCTGTCAAATGTGTGGTTAGCATGGTGTTTTTCATAAAATTCTGCTATGGATGACTAACATGCTGATTAATGGATTTTAAGAACGAGTTTGCAGTTTTGAAGGATAAGTACTCTTTCCAATTTAGCAATCAAAAAATTGTAAAGATTTTTTCATCCTACAAATATATGCACATTCATTTAGAGTTGTTATATTAATATATTAATAAATGACAACTGCTACAGAAGGTAGTCTACCATTAAATTAAATACATTTCATGATCCACTCAAAATGCATTATCTTTTATATATATTATGCATAGAAATATAATGGCACATAAATGACAATCTTAAAGTCCCATGCAAAACCAAAAGCCTATTTGTCTGATGAGTTAAAATAACCTTGAAGTATTTACAAAATCTTACTGTTTGATAATATTACAGTATTATGTAATTGTTCTATCAGCTAAAATTCTTAAAAAAAAAGAACAAAGCCTGCTCAACTATCCATCTGAAATTATCAGCAAAGGATAGTTTGCTGCAAGTTATAGGACCAAAACCAGAAAACAAATCTGGATGTGAATCTGTAAGATGTTCCTTGTCCTAGGACATTAACAATGATGTACTCCATGCTTTAATTTTTTTTTTCTACAGGTCTTAAATTATGAAGATTCTACAACCTGACCAGTATATACTCATTATCTCATTATTGAAACTATATTTATGGTCCAATTGAAATCTCAGATGTAATTATTATGTCTTATTACATCTATTAGTCACTATGGACATACCCCCCTCCCCCCAGGTTATTCTTTTTGAAGAAGGCTACCTGTTTTCGGAGAGTGTTACCAGTTCCTAACTAGCCCTTCTCATAGGTGACATATCTCCAGGTGTTTCAATCTGTTCTAGTTAATCAAGTTTTCCAGAGTTCTCTGGAGTTCTAGTCTTCTTCATGTGTTTCTCTAGGCTTTGCACAGATCTCACTCTTTTCCTAAAGGTCACTTCCCAGAGCTTATGCCAGGATTTCATCTATGAAGATTGTTACTCCTTACTATGTATTTCTAGAATTTTTTATTTCTAAATGCATATAGGGTAAATTCAATATTTGATACTATATTCATAAACATGTAGAACGTGTAAGAACATTTTAATTTTTAGCTAACTGTAAGATTTTCTTGATCTATGGCAACTTCACAGGGAATGCCACTTTAAATCTCTTTTAACAGTAAGCCGATAATAGCTATTCTTTTAGTGAGGTCCCCTGAATAGATTTTCTTCTTTCTTATGAAACTTTCACTTAGACCTCCATGCTTCCCAACTGGACTTGTGGAAACATCATACAAGACAATGACAAAGGCTTACTTGGGTAATAATACTGACATATATATTTTCTTTCTCTGTAAGTTTTGTTAGCCTGCTCTAGAAGGAAATGAAATTATTTTGATATGATATGCCTAGAATAAATTCAAGTTGGCCATTTCTCTTCTACTTTTTTCCTTCATATGTACAAATGCAATTTATTTTATTATCTGTCCCAGTGTTTTCTGAAAACTAAAGTTATTGTTGCATATCTATAATTCTTTAACTGGTTGCTCTGAAAGCCTGAAAATATATTTAACATTTTTCAGTCTTCTGGAACCTGGTCTGTTCTCTGCATGTTCTCAAAGATAAGTGTTAATGAATGCATAAGTATGTCAAATATTTGAAAAAGTGTATTTTTTTTCAAGTAGTCTCTAGCTGTTCCCTATCCACTGTACCCTGAATTCTTATTCATACTTATCTCGTACAGCAATCCCCACAGTGGACTTTTAGGAGGACAAAGATACTGGACAATTATGCTCTCTCATCATAATTTGTCAACAGCATTTTGATTCATTCAAGAATTAATATTCTACTTACTCTACTAATATTCTCCTACCAGTGCATCTACAGTTTAATTGCTCTTAAGCTATTAGAATGTTTTTATACTCTGATAATCTGATACCTAGTATTGATTTACCAAATCCTACAAATGAAGAGCCTGAAAACTTTGAGTAACTGTAACAACAGAAAATATTTAAACCATTTTGAAAGAAATCACTGTTTATCAAGAGAACATTTCAAGACTGAGGAGAAAATAGGAGGTTAAGGGGTTATCCTCAATTTTAGTGATCTCTCTGTGCTTCAGGCACTTCAAATTAGCCTGCTGAGGAACCACAACGAAGTGAAACTGAAAGAACTTGGAAATAAGTACTTTCAAGAACCTACTGCTCACAGACAGAGAACAATTTCTTCTTGCCCACTGTTCCTAAACTGGAAATCACCTCTTCTCACTACTGGGAACACCTCAGTACCGCTATTTTGAACTATGAACAAAGTCTTTGGGAACACAGAATAGCTAGCCTGCGTATATAATAAAATAATAATATTCACTGTGAGACCACAGATAATTTGTTAGTATAACAAATAGTATTTGATACTCTTCCATAAATGGAGAAAATTCACAATCTGAAAAATTAGCCAATACAACAAAACACACATAAATTGACAAAGCATTGATTTTCCTGGAAGAGCAGTAGTAGCTGAAATTTCCTGCCAGCTATACAGTTTATTACAATAGTAAAAACAAATAAACTTGTTCTTTTCTATTTTTTACCTGCAAAAGTATAACCTAAAATCGTAAAGGAAGTTAATTTGAATACTATTCGTGAATATTCTTTTTCTCAGTATTTATGTATTTTGTTAATAGTGTAAATTAGAAACTTGTTTATTTCCATCCTGAGAAAAGTATGCAGTCTCAATAATGGTTTTATTAATTAGTTGTGATTAAAAAAACTCCACAAGCAAACATCCAAACAAGTACTTCTTTTATGTCTTTTCTGGGACTACTGTTCTGTATTTACTGTCTGTATAGAAAATGAGGCAATCAAGTTTCAGTTAAACAGAAATGTATTAGAAAACTATAGCAATTTCTTTTTCTAGCACTATTATACAGAAAAAGTGACTTTCCCCCCACATAGTCCTTTTAAAAACATATTTCAAAGGATGTATTTCCTTATTTCCTTGGATATTAACATCCTACCATAACACAATTGCAAATCAAATTCTTTAAATATCCTAGGTAGAACTCAGAATGCATCCTACTCTGTGCATCTGTTCATTTTTTTCTGGTCATGCACCAAGTCCTCTTTATTGAACTATCACACACTGATTATTTCAACACAGAAAAGTAAATCATTTGATGCTTTCTACGACTTTTAATAATAATGTGTGTAAAGAGAGGGACAAGACAAATGACTGTGTAAAAGCCTGAGGCTTCAGCAATGTATCTTCAATATGGTGGACAAAGGTAATAAAACCACATGCTAATGCAAATTAATCATAATATATATAGGCTTCAAATTGGAATTCAAAGGTGAGGTTGAATAACAGTTTTTAGTCCTGGCTCAATATAAATGGAACAATTTTTCAATTGAAAATATGGCAGTTTAACAGTATATAAAGCGTGGTAATAGCTCAACATTTACAGAAGGAAATAGTAACATGAAAGGAAAAATCCTCAACGCGATTTTTTATTCATATGTTAATTGATGTGTCAAGCATTTTGTATCAAGGGAGAGGCAAGGATTAGCTAGTTTTTGTGAAGTCAAAACTGCTTACAATCAATTCGCTCATCATTCAAAAGTGTCAGGTACCACTATCCTTGTTAATTTGTTTACATTCAGTTTTTTTCTTCCTAAGTTACAAATATTTTTAGTATTTTGATATAAAAGGGGAAAAATTTCTATCAGTTTGGATTCTTATTGTTACACAACTGAACTAGGCTTTAAAGTATGCATGTAAGGGATTTTAAAAGGACTGTTTCTTCCCTGGACCTTTAAAATTTATTTGGAAATATTAGAGTACATTTTTTTGTGACACTTCAGTATATCGTTGTAAAAAAATAATATTTCAGTTGGAAAATTATTTAAAAATCCCATTAAAATGATAAATTTTAGACATGGTCATATCTTTTAATTAAATCACATTGAAAAAGCTGATCTGAACTTAGTTACAACTAAGTACAGAGGTACAACTGAAGAAGTTTCCGTGATCATGCAGAAGATCAAAGAAAGAAGAAAATTGCACTGGCTGGTAAATTACTTAAAAGCTGTTTTGATTAAAGAATAATAGCTAATAATCAATTTAACTGCATTATAGTCAGCACCCCACTGATAATAAAGCTGGGTTATATAGTTAACATGTCCTCTATAAGTTGTGTTTACATTTGATTGATTTTATGCAGGTCTGGATACAGATTTGCACTACAGAGACTCGTGGGATAAAGCTAATCTTGATTTTAAATTTATGCTTAAAAAAAGCTCTCATTTAGGAATAAAAAGAAGGAGGAAGAGGAAAAACAAATGAAAACCAAAAGGCTTCCAAGTTATAAATGGAAGTGTGTTATCCAGAAGCAGAACTCCACTATCTTTAACCTGATTTCTCCTACTGTTAACTTAATTCCCAGAGTATAATCATCAACCATTTTCTTTGAAGAAAAAAAACCAAGGTATGTACACAAGACTGAAATTCATGTAACAAGTAAAATTTTTGCGCAGGCATTGACTATTAATATTTTCCATACTGAATTGTTGTTCAAATGTAAGCTCTGTATTCTTCTGTTTTATTCAGATTTCATTTCAAAAGTATTTTAAGACTTCTCTGGGGTGAAACTTCCTTCTTTCTTTTTTTTTTTTTTTTTTTTTTTTTTTTTTAAAAGCGAACACTGGGGAAAAAAAAAAGGATTGTAGCAAAAAGGTATATGTAATCCTTTTTCATCCTCTCTTTTCTTATCTTGAACCAGGTGAAACAGCACTTGCATGATCACTCTAGGCCAAAGGGTACCAAGTTTGTGTGTAAGATTCCACTGTGAATAGTGAGGGATTTTTTAGTCTCTCTTTTGTTTTCCAGGTTGAATGTGACTACATCTCAGTGTGACAGCCTGGCACTATGTTTGTGGAAATAAATGACTTGTGACAGAAGCAGGGACCTCACAACCATCTGAAAAATATGAGCATCAGTCACTTCTCTCAAACCAATTCTTGATAACCTTCTAGAAATAGAACAGACACAGTTGCAGCTGCTTCATTGAGTCATGTCATAAGAGAATTTCTCCACCTATCCCCATAAGGGCAAGTCAAGATGACCTCCTCTTTAAGGATAAATGTGAAAATACTGATGACTGACCTATTGACATTTTACTTCTTTCTTTAGAATTCAAGGTTCCTGATTTAGTGGGCTGACCTATGGGGACATTCATATCCTCTGTGACTAGTTTTCCAGGTGGGGCCAGTGGGAAAGCAAATATTACAGACCAACCTTGGTGCATATTGGCTTCAGATTCAGTTCTAACATCATGCTGTGTGCCTCAGCTGATAAATGCTATTCAGACTGACTGAAGTTATCAATTTCCCTGTATTTATTTCCAAGACTTTTGACTATTCTATCATCTGACTCCACCAGAGCAATTACAAATATGTCCATATCTGTCTGTCAGTGTATTGGGGTATTCTAGCCTCATTACAAAGAATCCCTTCAAGGTTTGATAATCAAGTCATTTTTTCTACTCACTTGTTTAGAATCTACCATGTGCCTGTATGATGAAGGAGAGAAATTAGAATGAGGGAAAAGTTTAATTCCTATTTTGAATGAATTATTATTTACCTTTCAGATTCTGATAACTGATGAAAATTGAATGGCATGCAATAAATTGTACATTTCTTAACTTAGGCTGCTTCTTTTAATTTCATAAGAGTTAATTTATTTTCAAAGAGTGAATTAATAATCAGTCATATTGCTATCAGTTTTATGCAGTCTTTCAACCTCACACTTCCTATTTACTTCACTTTGTTTTATAAGATATGTCAATCCTCCTAAAATACCTACTAGAGTGGAAATTTCCATCTTAGGAAACTACTGTGTCTTTAATAACTTCTATAAAAATTGTAGTCTATAATGTTGATTGGCATGAAAATAACTTATATATTTTTTTAACTAGTTTATTTCCCAGAATCTACTTGGCTTTTGCCTCTCCTGTATCTGTATTGACCACTAAAATATAATTGATCTTCTGCCTCCAAATTCCTGCTGTTTCATGAGCTCTGTTACGATTCAACATAATCTATTTCCCACTGATGTTGAAAAACATAATAAGGTCACAGCAGGGAAGATTTAGCTTCATTAGAACATTATTATTATAAAAAATAAAATGATCTAAAGTAAATTGGTTCTGTCCTTGTGGTACAGTTTGCATATATCCACATTAATCTGAGCATATAAAGCAGTAATAAATTTGCTAGCCCTATTACATTACAAATGATTCTCCTTATCTTTCATTTCACCATGGGAACCTCTAGTGGCAGATGAACTTTCCAGGTGATATCTAGCTTTGTTGGATAAAAAGATATGAAGCCTCTCTGGAAGAACCAGAAAACCCATTCAATAGAAATGTTTATTTCTGTCTCTAAATTGTTTTGATTTTGCCTGTGCCCAGCTAATGTACATGATAGAATTATTTAGAAGAAATCAGCAAACAATGGAATTAATTTAAATTTTGACCCTCTCAGACTTTCATTTACCATTGAAGCCCATAAGAAAAGGACTGGGCATAAGATTTAAGATAGTCAGTGGTTGTTCCATTAATCTAGTTTAACTGATACTAAAATCTGACAGAATAAATTACAAGTTGCAGGCACAAAGGCTTATCAATTCATTACTACTTTCAAGGTTCTCCCTTCTCTTTCTCTTTGCCTTCAACTGCTGGCAAAGGATAGGCTTTTTCAATTCAATTTTTCAGTTTATTTTTGACTGCTTTTAATTAAATTTGATGGCCTGCTTCTGCACCAGGGAAGTTATTGGAATTGCACAGCATTTTGCTGTTATAATGATGGCTCCCTTGATGTCTGTTCATTATTAACTGCTTTTCAAAATGCTTCTCTCAACTCTCATTTTATAAATATTTAAATAACTGTGAATTTCTATAACATAAATATCTGGGCTTTAGTGATAGGAATTCTATTGCCTATTTAATATGTTTTACATAGTAATATGATTTTTAAATAAAGTTATACATTATAATGTTAATTGGGAAAGTGTTGTCCGTAAATCATCTTACTTGTAAGTGTCAGCAGAAATTGTAGTCGTATTTCAAAGCAGCAGTAATCAATGAATTAGTCAGTAGTTTGTCAACTATTGCTTATGTGACTATAATTTTCATACATCTTAATTATTTAGAGCACTAGAAAAATAAGTAAATAATATAAAACAAAACAGAGCAGTTATAATCTTTGCACTGGAAGTGATTCTACTGGGATTAACTTCAATGTCTTCTGAAACAGATTTCTATTTTTAGTACAAATTTATCAGGAATAAAAGGGTAGACCAAAAAAATGTAAGTTTTTTTCATTACCATAACTTTGAGTAATGTGAAACAAGAGACTGTTTACAGTTATAGCCCTTAAAACCCTGCAACAGGGAGGACTCAGTTCTTAAAACAAATTACCCCTTTTTACTGTTTAATGGGTCAGCTACTTGCCCCATCTTCCATGGGCAGGGAGCCTTAAAGAAATATAATACTCTTCCAAATATTAAGGAAAATAATTTGCACAGCCTTTCTGACCTGACAAGTTCTTTGTTCTGCAACAAGTCACACTGTCTTCAGTGAAAATTCTCTCAGAAGAGGGATGCATTCACTATGAGTACTATGGGCAAAATGTGGCACAGTACTACTCAGTAGTGAGCAAATTTTTCCTATGGAATACAAAAAGAAGGAGAATAAAAGGTAGCTTGTCATGTAGTTCTAGGAGCTTAGAATTATTTTAGAGCATTTATTTTCTAGAAAACAGAAAACTTAAGTTGCAAACTCTCTATCTCTTTGCTAAAAGGCCCATATTCCTATTTGCCAGTCTTCCTCATTACTTTTACATGGTAATTTTTTTCTTTTTTTCTGTTTTCTTTCATGTGGGCTCAAATTTATCCTGTCTTCAGTTTTAGGGATTACCTGCTGCTGCTAGTTTCTCACCTACTTTTTTTACTCATTTAAAATAATGTTTGGGGTTTTTTCTTGCCTTTATTTAAACAAAACAATAATCATACATAAAAAGTAGAAAATCTTAGTAGTTAGAACTATGCTTTACATAATCAAAGTAATATTTGTGTATGCTGGCTTTCTACAATCGTTCTGATGGAGCCTTTCTGTATAACCACACTCCAAAAAAATTAAAAATACTACAAAAAAGTTACATTCAAAGTACACTTAATTCCTCTACAGACATTCAGAAATCAAATGGCTAAAGTTTGGTTAAGATTTATTTCATTTATTGCTTAATGTAACTCTGCACTGGATGCATTCATAAGACAGCTGAAATTAAAAGGCACAGAAATTCTCCTGCATGACAGTTGAAAAAGGTAGTAAGGTAGTAATAAAGTTACATACTGCAATTGCAGTGAGGAAGCTACTTTTCCATCAGGGTAACACAGCCAGGTATATCCATATTTGATTTAATATTGACAGCTATGGTCAATCTGTTCTTAAAGACCTTTGTCCAGTTTAATAATCTATACATACTTCCAATATCCTTTACATTCTACATATTCAAAACTTTGGAATAAGTTTCAAATGAGTCAGTTGTCCTCTGTTTCTCACCTTTTCTTAAATCTTGATTTTTCCTGACATATTAGGGGCAAAGGCTGTGACACCTTTAATTTACTCATGTTTTAGAGTTTCCAATTTTCAATAACGTTAATATAGCCCCTTCAATTTGTCAGCAGGTGGTATCCCATCTGTCATACACAAATCCTCCAGAAATGTCATACTGCAGGAAATCTGTCCATCATGATCCAGATGTCCATTTTCAGGGGAAGAATGGCCAGTGTTCTGTCCCCACTGATTCTCCTGTCCTCTACAAGGACTACCTTAAACACTTCAAAGAAAACACAAATAAACTGAAGAATTTCCTGCACATTAATTGTATCTAGCTAGGACAGCATCTCTTCTACGTTCAGCCATATTTAATGGAAGCATAATTTTTTCCAGGTGTTCCCTACTGAAAAAGGAAACTACATTTCAAGCAACAATTACATAAAATGAGAAAATATTCATAATTATTTTATCAATTATTTTGTGCGAATAGCTGCTATCTTTCCAGCTAACAGTGTTCAGCCTTTCTGGTCAGACAGGAGACAGACATAGACTATCTGTATGTTTTTACAGTTGTAAAAGCTTATAGAGTCTAAGCTGAATTCACATGCATGGTGGTTCCAGGCCATGTGTCCTTCACAACCCTGAGGAGCAGAGGAGAGTAGCTGGAGTGAAGAGAGTAAAAACTGTAATTTCAGTCTGAAGAGCTGGTTACAGACAGTAAAGCCAAAATATGTGAATGGAGATTTAATCTATGAATCTATTACGTAATCATCGCTCCTCAGTCTTCTCTGTGCTGAATGTGAGAACCCACATGTGGCATTTTAAGTTAATACCTGTATATCTGTTTAAGAACAGTACTGTGGTCCACTGCAAACTGAAAGTTCAGTTTGCATGAGATTTTTCAGTGATGATACAATAGGTCAACACTGAAGTGATTTGTCCTACAAGGAAGGGGTTTCATGGTTAAACCTGAAACCAACCAGGTCTAGAACAAGTTTCACACAGATTTCAGAAGAGACCTGCCCTCTTGGAACCTTGCTGAGCTTTTCACAACCTCACTAAATGTGTTGAGGTGGAGGGATCAGGTGTTACATTTACTGCTAATATGCTTTGAAGCTGTAAAGGTTTAAACATGATTTTTGCTGTAGTAAGCAGTGATGTGTTTGTGTGCATGTAGGCTGCTTGCCAATCTAACTGACACTATCTGAATGCTAATAATTTACAGAGAACAGTAAGTCATATTTAAACTGCTTTTAAAAAAGGACACACAGCATCAAACTACAATGGTTTGTGAGGTTTGGACTTACCACAGATCAAATCTATGGGGGGAGTTGTTTTTGTAAAATATCTGCTTGCATGTTTGTTTTGCAATATAGACAATTAATTCAGAATTTCTTTCCTATGAGTTACTGCAAATATTCCTGGGTGAAGGAACCAAACTTTTCTTTAGAAATAATTTAGTCATCAACTATACTGCTATGGATAATATATTAATTCATACATGAAAATAAAAATCAATACCAGAAGGGAAAGAAATAAGAAACTTAATAGCTTTAAGAGGATGTCATTTTTAGATTTCATTACCTTTTTATTTTACGATTTGAGTCAAACGGAGCTGCAGAAAGATGAGATATAGAGACAAGAATGTTTCCTCTTATTTTCTGTTCCATCAAATACAAACCGTTTTGCTACAAGTGGTATGTATTTTTTTCCAGTATATTTAGGTGAAAACAACACAATTTTTGTGGCTGCTCCTACATTCAGAGGAAATAAGTTAGCAAATTTTTATGGTTAAATATTTACTTCTGAATTTGAGTAAAGCACATTACAGAAAAGTTACAGAAGAGAATATACAAAATATAAAACCTAATAAAAAACAGACATCTTCAGAGATAAGGGAAAGTGTCACTGCCTTTCAAAGTAAATGTGGATATGTTGGCAAAGTAAAACTTTAAAAAATTCCTTAAATGAGTGAATTAGCTATTTGTATCAGTTCTGACATTTTTAAGTCTCACATGTAAGCAATTAATGTAAGAGATAATGCTTATTTAATGAATAGCTAACATCTTATGATAGAATTTTTTTACTAAGTCCTGTTCTACATTATCCACAAATCAGATACCATATCACTGGCAGCATAGAGAAGAAAATTTCTTTCTCTTAATAATGATGTATCAGTCTTTAGTACTAGGACAAGTACTTACAGACTGAATAGTACTCACTATAGTAAATGAAAACTTCACTGCTGCCACAGGTATGCTCATTTTGCAAACTTTCATAAATTAAGTCCATCAGTCTCACTTTATCTGAAACAGCCTTGAGCTGCCTGAAGTTGTGCATAAACTTGTTCAGATATAATCTTTTCTCCTGACCTGCCTATCTCTGATTTATTTTAGTCAGAGGTTTTGGTTTGTTGAGGTTTTTTGATGGTGTTTGGTTGGTCGGTTGCTTTGGGATTTTTTTCTTTTTGTATGTATATGTGGGAGGGTTTTGGGTTTTTTTTTGGTTTGATTTTGGTTTTTTTAGTATGTAACCATAATCTTAAAAACAGTTAAAAATAACAAGTATGTAAAGTCTGTATGTAACATTTATGGGGTTTTCATAATGATTTGGTCAAGAGGGCTTGCTGGCATGAAAACAGAGGCTTTGGAAATTGGGTGCATCATGGAGCGTAGAGAAGAAAAGGGAGTAAATAACAAGAAAAGTGGTTCAGATGGTACTGGAGACTCTACAGTTATGAAGAATTTATCAAGCTTTGGGTCAACAGAACTTGATTCTTATGGGACACTTTAAGAACACAGACATTTGTGGGAAGAAGAATACAGCAGCTCACATAAAATCCAGCAAGTTCCCGGAATGGCTAGAGCACTGCTTCCTCATACAAATGTTAGATGTGTCAAAAAGGAATGAGGCACAGCTGGACTTGTTACTCAAAAACCAAGAAAACCTGCTATGCAATCATTTTGGTTAGTCAAAATCTTAGCTGCAGTGATCACAAAATTGTGGAGCTTGGGATCGAATGGAGCACACAAGATTGGTACTAAGACAAAGATTTTAGAAGAGCAAACTTCAGCATGCCCAGAACACAGTTGGGAGGTATTCTGTGGAAGCTTCCATGAAGGAAAAAGGAGCTGGTGAGTGCTGGCAGTTTTTCAAGAATGCACTCCTGGAAGCAAAAACCAGTTAATCCCCCTTAAAGGTAAGGGAAGTATGCAGAGCAAGAGACCCCCTTGGCTTAACTACAAGATTTTGAGTCTAATCGGAACCAAAAGAGAAGCATACCAAAAATGTGAAAACAGATGAAGACCCATTGAGAAGCACAAGAGCATTTCCAGTGTGTGCAGAGATGCCATTATAAAAGCAAAAGCTTGGCTCAAACTGGTATTGACCGGATATATCAAAAACTAAAGAAATTGTTCAATGACAAGCAGAAACAGAAGGCAAATATTAGCCTTCTGCTAAACAGGAGACGTAAATCACCCACCAAACGTGCTGAAAAGGCAGAAGTTCTCAGCACTTCATTCACCTCTGTCTGCACCAGCTACTGCTAGACCCTGGGAGCAAAAGGCCAGGTGGAAATAAACACAAACTCACCTTCACTGAAGGAAGAGTTGGTGAGTAAATTTTACAGCAATTTCATCCCTACAAATTGATGGGCCCTGAGAAAATCCACCCAGGAAACTTTAAAGAGTGACTACAAAGTAGTTGGAGATTCCTTTTTTGGAAGGAGTCATACGGAAAAGATGCAGGGTAATGGGTACAAGTTTCTTCCAGGGACAGTCTGATTATATGGAAGACAACAATCAGATTTCTGAATAATCTCTCCAGGGAAATGATAGATTCCACAAGTTTTGGACACTTAAAATTCAGATGGACGGGGTGCTATTCATTCTGGTCTAGACCATGCTTTTGACAAGAAAGTTTGGACCAGATGATCTTTGAGGTCCCCTTCTAATCTGGCGTTTTATAGTTCTATGATGATTATGGAGATATTTCCTCTAATAATATATATTTTGTTTATTTTTTAGAACAGAATAGAGCAGAATAGAATACTTCAATTGGAAGTGATCTACAAACATCTACTCCAACTTCTCAGCCACTTCAAGACTGATCCAAAGTTGAAGCATGTTACTAAGGGCACTGTCCAAATGCCTATTAAACACTGATGGGCTTGGAATAGCAACCCCCACTCTAGGAAAACTGTTCAGGCTTTGACCACCCTCTAGATAAAAAATTGCTTCCTAATGTCCAGTCTGAAATTCCCCTGGCACAGTTTTGAACCATCCCCACTTGTCTTATCCCTGGATCCCAGAGAAAAGAGTCAGCACCTCCATCTCCACTTCCCCTCAGGAATCTGCAGAGAGCAATGAGGTCACCTCTCAGCCTCTTTTCCTCCAAATTGGACAAGCCCAAAGTCCTTATCCATTCTTCACAGGACATATTTTCCAGCTTTTTAATGAGCTTTGTTTGCCTCCTCTGGATATATTCAAAGATCTTAAAATCCTTTTAAATTGTGGGACCCAGAACTGCTCCAACCTATCCAGATCCCTCTGCAAGGGATCTTGTTGCTCAAGAGGCCACAGCACCTCTCAGTTTGTTGTCATCAGCAAATTTGCTTTCTTTCCTTCTGCCTAATAATAAGGTCTGGACCAGCAATAGTACTTTATTTAGACTGTCAATATTTCAATTATACTAACAATAAATTATTTTTTACATATAAAAATATTACCTTTTTACTCTTAATAAGATTTTGTCACCTTAGCATACAGGCAAAAAGACTACATAGTCACACATAGGAGCCATGTGATATTGGGGTATCCTCCATGAAGATAAAAACTTCTAAAGAGTTTGTGTACACAAATATTTCTGTACATACAGAGCATGTGTACACAGATATTTCCAGAGGCAAATCACCCTGCAAAATGTGGCAGTCTTTGCTAGAAGTTGAAGCAATAGCAAACTACGGCCTTGTCAATCATCACTCTGCTTTCTAGTGACAGAAGCAATAGTTTATCTTGAGCAAAAGCTGTATACTTTTAAAAAGTAATGGACATAACAAGATATTTTATTCAAGTTTCACCTAGGATATGACTGAACAGTTTTAGCTGCAACTTTAATGTTCAACTGAAGGCAAATAACTTTGTATGAAAACTGTCAGCTTGAATGTCTGCACAAAGCTATTCTGAGATCAATTTAGCATGAACAAATAGTATCTGCCCAAATTCATATCACACATACACATGCACACCCCACCCCAGAACTCAGTCAGCTATATTACCTGACTCAAAATATATCTAACAATTCATATGATAAGATGCATGTATCACATGAAATACAGATGTATGGCAGCTTTCTCATGATACCAGTCTGTACAATAGAACAAAAAAAATTCTGGTATTCCCGTTTCTATAAAAATGTTTCCAAAATTTTTTGCCCTTTTTAAATACAAATATTTGTATGTGAAAGTGAAAATGGAATACTTGTTTTCTATATTACTGACAGCCCTGCACAAAGGACAGCTTCATTTCCAAGACCCTAATGCAGGATCTGGAAAAGTATCTCCCTGGACTTCTATGTATTTCCTGTATTACATGGGAGAAATTGTTTGCTTTTTCCTCACCTGAATTTCACATTTGCATAAAAAGAAGAGTGGTTTCACTCCATAGGAATTATGGAAGTAGAAGATGTCATGATTCTACATGCAATGATGCTCATTATATTCACACGCCATCTCTGTTTGGTTTGCTCTTGGATTGCTTCATTTATTGAGTAGTTTGTATGTGTGTTGCACATACAGTACATTAACCAACAACAAATTCTGCACTTATAAATATGCAAAAGTACTTAAAATTCCGTCTTTGTAGATGTTCTGGTTTCAAAGACTTTTAAGAATATGTTATTTACATAAACACTCTACTATTTAGAAGATACTTTTAAACTTACGTAAAATGCTGTCAAGCCTTAATTTTAATATATTAACAGGCCTTAGTTCAAGAACTGCAGACAGAATTTTCATCATGCTTAAAGGGAATCAGTTTCCTCTGTTATCTATACGTAATTTTTAAACTCGTTATTGATGAACAAACAGTAAACAGAACTTCTTACCCTGCAGATGATACCACGTAAACAACTCCAAAACTGGTAACAAGAACTATTGCCCATACTCACTACCTGCCTATTCAAAGCACTAAAAAACAGGGAGACAGAAGCTAAGCATTTTTCTTGCCCTTATTTATAACTTGAATCAATCCAGAGAAATGTCATCAGTACATACATAGTTTCTCTTTTCCTGTGTCTAAGGGAATTGTCAGTTCAATATGTCTCTAAATTCTATTATATTCATACATATAAATGGAACAATTATAAGAGATTACAAGATTAAGAGACAAATCATAACCAATTAGACCTTGTCAAATTTTGCCATCACACAGGACTTTAGGAAAGCTGCTAAAATGTTAACCTTGACCTTCAGCATGTATTAAAATCAGGGACTACCAGTTGATAATCAGATAAGTGCTCTCTGTGGAAAGAATAGAAGACCTTGTCCAGTGAGGGTACTAAAAGCTTGTGAAAATCTGATCCTGATGTTATCCAGGTTAACAGATGCAAAGTGTTAACCTTTCTTAGGGATGAGATCTGAAACCCTGGAACAAGGGTCAAGATAAACAAGCTCCATTTCTGTCCTAATAGCATACTGCTAATGTCAAATGCTCACTGTGCTGTGACCTTGTTCCCAAATGTAGGAAGAATACAACAGTATTTCTTTCCCTTGCCTTTTATTCTATCACTGGGACAAAGATAGCTTAGAAAGAGACCGAGACAAAAGTATTTTGGTATCGGGATATTTTAAATTGCTGTAACATGAAAAGAAATAATCTTAAGATCTATATCCTTGATTTTTCTGGGTTTTATTTTTTGTCACTCATATTGTAAGTGTTAAGTTAAATTGATTAACATACACAGATTTTATTTTTAATCAAAAGTAATCTTTTGCTTTAGCTCTTGTACTTTGCTCACTGGAAACACTTGTGAAATATGTAACTTAACACACTCACTGTTCATCTCACTTTTTTTTGTGTTTCAGAGGGTATAAAAGTCCTAAACAATTTAGCCATCACACTCTCTTAATTCTGAATTTTTTTCACCATATGCCAGTTAATATTTGGGAACAATTTGAATGGTACATACTGAATATATACCAATGTAAAAAATGAGTCTGGGTTGCACTTAGCTGCAGTCTGCTACATTATGCATCACGTCCCCATTCAAGCCTAAATTTCTGATTATTTCGCTTTTCATACTTTGCCTCAAGAAGGTTATCTTGACATCCAAAATAAAAAGAGGTCCATATGTTACAGTAGAGAGCTATTTCAGCATCTCCCAGACTTTCTTGCAACTAGTCTCCATCCCCAGACCACAGTGGTCAGGTCTTACTCCATTACATAAATGCCTGTCTCAGACTGTGGTACCTAAAGCCTGCCAGATGTGATCTTACCATATGAACAGCAGTGCAAAATCGCTTTCCCATATCTGCTGGCTGCACCCTTGCAAATGCACTCCAGGGTATGAGACTGCTTTTCCTGGGTCTACTGATGCCTTGAGAACAGCCCAGTGGCCCCAGAGCTCCCAGAGCCATTACTGCAGAGCATCTCCCAGCTGGTCAGCATCAGCCTTTGTTCTTGCTTCCCAGAGGCAGCACTTCACATCCATTTTCATGGGGTTCCTGTCAGATAATTTGTCTCTGCAGAAGCCCTTTTACTATACTGATCTCTTCATGAACATTTTGGATCTTCTGCAAGCATGATGAGAGTGAAATCTGCACCATTATTCAGGCTATTAACAAAGATTATAAAACATCATTAGTCTTGGTATTTCTCCTAGACAGAAAGTACAGCTTTCTGGTCACTAGCTGGGCTACAGATCACAATAGTATGAACAGAAGTCCAGGCCATTTTCACACTGTAGGTTGGTTATCTGGTTCATATATCACCAAGCCGGTAATAAAGGTTCTATGAAAGCTACATCAAAGGACTTCCTAAAGTCAGGGTAATCAAGTACAGGAATCTTTGCCTGTCTACAGTGTTCTCATCAAGGCTGTCACATTGGATAGGTATGATTTGCACAGACCTGGATTTTCTCAAACTTGTTAAATAATGAGTCGATAATCTAGAGCCACCTCTGTTCTACAGTTCACGTAACAGCTGTTAAAATATAAGATGCTACTTATCTGCCATATATGATTATTGTGATATTTTTAAATTAATAATTTCAATTTAAAATAAGAAATAAGTAAAATAAAGCTGCTATAAATAACTATGACCTCAAAGAGATGGGTATACCATTCAAATTCCCCATCAGCGTGTTAAGGTTTGTTTTTATTCATGACTATGGTTATTAGTTCCCATAATTCCATAATTTTTTTCACATCTGAGAAATATTTTGAGTTTGTGAGACACAGAATTTTAGCATCATGCAGAATATAGATTGGATGAAATATTCAATAAGATTTATTGTATTGTTACACAAGTACTGCTGCTAATTTCACCTTGCATGTAATTGAAGAAATAGGTAACATCCAATATACATCCACATTGCTTCTGCTTATTACATATGTATCTAAGAAGTAAAACTTTTTTGCTGCTGGAGAACTGGATAAACTTTTGATTTCTTTGTCTGACTTCAGAATATTGAAATATTGGGTAAATAACTTAAAAAAGTATTCTTACTCTTTATACTGCTAACGACTGATTTGCACCAGAAGATAGAAGAAAAGTATTTGTTTCTAATATTTCATTTTTAACATATTAAAAAAAACCCAAAACAAACCCAACCTGCTCCATTCACAAGCAACTGAAAAATATTAACAGAAATGAATAAGTTGGCAACTAGAAAAGTTATGCATATTTCATATACGTATATGTATATCTACTAGTCTCCAGGATATCTAGGCAATGGTCACAAGATAATTATATTCTAGCTTGAGATTTTTCCCCTCTCTAAGTATGTATCATGTTCAAGAATGGCTTTTTGGCAAAGATATGTCTAAATCATATGGGATCTTGCTTATTAGTTGCTTTGTCTTGTCATTAATTAGATAATGACAAAGAACTCCTCAAAGTCTCAGGGTTTTTTAGTGTAATGTCTTTCTAGGACTCAGCTTTTTCAGTGATTTCTAACAAATATTAACACACTTTATTCAATACATTTGAATAAATGAATTTGAACCTGCAAAGAGTCCTATATCTTTTATTCTATGTAGCAAATACTGTGTATGAGTAATAACCCACCTTGGTTTGGCTAGCAGTGGACCAAGAAGACAAACATCCATTCAAATTTGGCAGTATTTCTAATTGATGATCCAAGACAAATAGTGCCACTGAAAAGAATTTAGCCTCTCTGTTAGACTGTCTATGCAAATATCTCTAAATGCATAGATTTTGAGCACTTTTCAAACTTCCAAGTATTTTAATAATGTGAGCTAATTGTTTGTTTTGTGTGACACCAACGTTTTCAGACATTCAACAATTTTACAGCAGCATATCTTTTCTTCCTCTCTGATAAATGAAGATCTTTTATTGATACTCTGCCCTCACCACCTCTGTCTTTCTTCTTCCCTTTCTCTTTTTCACCCTTTTCTTCTTTTCCCAGGCTTGTATAATCCAGGTTTCTTAGCAGTTGTTCAAAGAGGAAAATAGATTTCTACTGAGAAATTATATCGTGAGTAAAAAGCAGATCTGACAAACTGAAAACCATCCTACCTTTATCTTCTCCATAATTTCCTACTACCTAGAGAAAAGTGGAATTTTTCAATATTTATCAGGAAAGAAAATCAAGGAAAAATAAAATTCCAAGTAGAACTGAGATACTGGCGTCCATGAATATTAAAAATATAAGACTAGAAGGATGAGAGTTGTACTTTAATGTGTGTGCATAATTCCTGTACATGTGACTGTAGCACTGCTGTCACCTTAGCTCTTACCATGTGGAAGATAACATGTGCACCTCCCTCAGAGATAATTTTTGGACAACCAAAGCTTCTTCTTCTGTCCTTCACCCACAATTGTCTCTCATGAGAAATGCAGTAGAAAATAAGATTAATTGAATTAGTACCCAAATAATATTACTTAGGGATTTTCACCAGTTTGTCTTCTACATCAACAGATTCCTATTTATCTGCATTTTCTTGATCATTGAATATTTGCACCATGTTCATGTTTACATTTATGTTTTATTTGTCATTACTTTTAGATAGTGCTTTTAATTCTCTAGAAAGGAAAAGGAATCAGAATGAGATGGCATTGAATTTGCAAAATAATATTAAGTACAGAAGAAGTTACATACTGATTTAAAGATGTGTTTAAGAATTCTACAGCAAGGGAAATCAAACTGCTCTACAGTGTCATAGAAAGTGTATTTTCAATTTGTATTTGTTGCTAGAAATCAGCAGGCTTTGTTAATTTAGTCTGAAATGAATCTCCAAATGTCTAAGACATCACTTACTTGGAGTTGAGGCTGATCAGTTCTGCCACAGCTGGTGCCAACATTCTGTCAGTCAAATTCTTAACTGGGTTGTAAAGGGTGAGGAAAACAGTTGCTTTTTACTCCCACCTGGAATGAAATACCGTGTTAGTTATTATTTTTCTTCCCTATCTTCCAAGTGCAATAAGACATTTATTACATTATCTTAGCCTGTCACATTAAGGGGTCATCAAAACACTTACACAAAGGGTGGCAGCATGAAATGTTTCACTCTTTGAATTTCTCCTTGATTGTGTAATACAATATATGGATACATAAATGCTCTAAATACTAATTTATTTAGTGTATATTTATTCATATATATATTTATTCACATAACATATACATTTCTAAATGTTGATGCTGAAGAAATTAAAGTTAGAAAATCTAGCAGTAGCAAGTAGAAGTGTTTCAGAGCAAAGTAATTTAATGTAGGTATCTAAATAACAAAATTTCATTTTTATTTCAGTCTTGAAGTACCATTTATTTTTTTTCCAAATGTCTTCACCTTACTATGGACTATAGTCTTCAAATTCATGATAAAATTATTTATAAAGCAAAATGTTAATGAAAAAGTATTTCAATTTTAAATTGCACTCTATCACCTTTGATAGGAAATGAAGATAGGAAGTCCTGACTAAAAGAGCAACAAATATAATATAACTAATATAATATTATATAATAGAAATATCAATCTACAAGAAGATGGGAAAAAGAAGGCTCTGAAAATCCTAGCCCAATCAGTTTAACTTAAGTTCCTGGGAAAAAAAAAATTATAGTATCAGTCTTCATGGAAGCTATTTGCAGGCAGAAGAAGGACAAGCAGTGGGAGCATGGCAAAGGGCAGATATCTGAGGGGACAGAGATATGCATGAAGGTATGTGGAAAAACACAGTGGGAAAAACTGTCATTCATTACATCTAGAACATGTAAATATTCAGTAATTTTGTTATGTCTTGTGACTATATGATATATCAGTCCATCCAACCAAAAGAGAACCAAACATATTACAGGTCTCAGCTGTATTACAACCCAATGAATGGGTTTCTACAGCAGGCATAATTTTTCAGAAACTCACTGACTTAAAACAACAGTGAGCTTGCATGCAATGGTAGCAATATAGACAGAACAGCAGTGTTCAGAAAACCACAGGTGGCTTATAAAATTTCAGATCTATATCCATCAATATTCCTTGCTGTACAGGATATACAGCTTGTGAAGAAATGATAGGTTATAAAAAGACCCTACAAGAAGATGGATTAATAGTATATAGTTAGTTATTCAAAGTGTATATAAATATTGTTTGGAGAGGCACTGCACATCTGACAAATTTATGGCCTTTCATTTACAGTGTCAACAGCTAGGAGAACTAGACTATGTTACATACTGACATTACTTTATGAATTAATTTACTTTATTGAAGGCAAATTGCACATCTTTATTTCATCAGAAAAATAACTATGTTCTAAACTTTAAAAATCTTCAGTAACACTTTTCCTTTCCTGTAACTGTTCAAATAATTCATTAGTTCAAAACAATTGAAATGATCCTATAAAATTTATATGTGATCTCCCAACATCAGAAAGCTCCTTTTACTGTGTTCTAATTCTTATATAAAGAAACAAATTCCTAATCTTATATATAATCTAATATATAATTCTAAAAAATACAAAATCTACATTATTCCAGAAACACTCAGCAGCTGCAGGATTACACAATTAGTCAACTCATTCTCTCAGAAGCCTTTTTGTAGTTGCTCCTCCAGTACAAGCTTTAGTAGTAGTTGTTTATATCTAAGTCCTTTGTTCAGACAAATTTAATTTAAAATGCTTACAGATTTGACCACAAATAATTATCTAGTACAGAACTGAACTAGGGCTTTTTTTCCAAGTCTTGTAAAATTTTGGAGTTTTGAAACATTTATTCACAGGCAGAATTCCAAAAATATTTGAAGACTTCGTCAGAAACCAAACAATCTTTCCAAAAGAAAAGTACAGGCAAATATAACTATGTCTTCTTGATACTTTTAGACTGAAAGGATAAATAAGTGGAATTTGAAAAGGAGAATTAAATCTCTCCAAAATGCTTCAACGATAAATCCTCTTTGTTGTATATGTCATCATAAGTTGCATCTTGCAACCAATTAATAATATCTTAACAGAAATTTTTCTAATGGTGAATTTCCAAA
The DNA here is from genome assembly GCA_013397815.1 of Aleadryas rufinucha. Classification (NCBI taxonomy): domain Eukaryota; kingdom Metazoa; phylum Chordata; class Aves; order Passeriformes; genus Aleadryas; species Aleadryas rufinucha. The sequence goes on from VZTH01011318.1 coordinate 24,888, forward strand.
CAGCTCTAGTCTGGAATCCTCCAAAGCAGAGGAGCACAGGAGACCTATATTAATTAACTAATCACTGAATCATCAGCAGAGGCTAGGAGGTAAAAATCTATTCTCTTTTGTTCTTCCTGACTTGAAATTGGAAAACAAACTTGGGCAGCAGCATCATGAGATTTTTCTCCCACGCTTAATCTGCTGTAGGGAAACAAACTGGGTACACATTTTCAATTACAGTGAAGCAAATGCCACTTTCTCTCAGAATATATTTTCCTTGCAAAATTTTAACTTAAAATTGATTTCTTTCAATGTACTTCATCTTTTCCTATGTCTTTTCTTGGCTTCTCTTCTCCTCTAGTTTCCCAGAACTCAGTTTCCCCTTCTCTTAGTTGCAACTCCACACATTTCAGTCTCAGCAAACCTATGAGCATTTTCAACATCTTCTTGCCAATCAGCCCAGCAGTTGTTTTTTCTCTTTTCTAATAGGGATGCAGTTGGTGGAAAGTTATTTTTGCCTGTATTTTGCACTTGTTATCAGTTGGGACCAGAAGGCAACATCACTCTGGCTCTTGAATGAAAGCAAAAGATAAGCATGATGCTTTGGGCTGTCTGCTACTTCTGTTAGCCAGTAACGGAGCACTGTGCATTATTGTGTCTCTCTCTTCTACCATGTCTGCTGAAATTCCCTTCTAGCAGGCCTAAAACATTTACATTTTCTCAGAAAATGGACTGAGAAATCCAGATGCCAATATATAGTTGTCAGTGTTAGAAAAAGGTTAAGCTTTGGCATTGACATTTACATATATGCTTCTGGGCCCAGTTAATGCCAGTGTGTTAAATTCAAACCTATGACACTCCTCCACAAGGACACAAGTTAGACGTTAAAGGAAAGCTTATGAGGAGAAGTAATATCTCTTATTAGATCAGTTGGTAGGAAAAAATGACAAGATTCTGGCACAAAAGCCCTTGTTCAAAAGAATGAAGCATAGAAGATTTCAGGTATGCTAGATGCCGCATGGGACATTGATATTATACCTTGCTTGAAAATTCCTTTTTAAAATCAAGACATAGTATGAAGTCCTGCCTCAGATATGACAGAAAAAAAACATGGCAGTGAACATTCCCAATATTTATGTGATACTCATGATTTCTAAAAAAGGGAAAATGGTACAGAAGTTAGTAGTAATAGTGTAAGTTAGATTGAAAGGGAAATTATTAATAAAAATGACATGATTTTTTTTAGCTTCTATAAATAACACAGAGTTCAGTAAGACTTTTCTTATTTCTTTGGACAAAGAGGGTGGCTACATGAGATGTTGATAATTTCCCTTTTAAAAATTTAAAAACTTTTTCTATGTCCCTTCATTCACACGTGTGGGATACGACCCTACATTATACAGTCTTTCCATTTCAACAACGCATCCACATTTACAGTTACATAAGTCTTTCCAACTCTGAAATTTCATTTATTCAACATCTTTTACTTACATTTGTGATTTGCAGATATGTTTATGTGGAGACAGTTCATGTTTCTATTATCTTTTATTATTCATATGGAAATATTATCAAATTAATAGAGCAAATAACATCAAATTAATGAAGCAAACTTGTGAACACATATCTTACAAAAAATTTCCATCCCTGAGAGTGATACCCTTTAAGAGTAATTTTTGCTTTCCCAGTGATGGAATATTTATGCATTTGAGAGCTTAATTTCTCTCTTTAGTTAAAGATGTCAAAACATTTTTAATTGAATAATTTCCTGCAGATATAGTCATACAATTTAGAAACAAACTAAAAGAAGCAAAATAAGAGAGAACAAAAGTAAAAGCATGTTCTCAAATGAAACCTTTTTAGTTCTTCAAGGTTTGTGTAGATTAATTTTATAAGTTTTTATCAGTAACGTAACTACACTAAAAACATGGCACAGAAAAAGTACAGAAGTTAGAATGATATTAAAATACACATAATTTCTCCCAGTACTTGAGCACCGTGGTTCTATTTCTAAGTGTACAACATAACTTTTCAACTGACAACACTAACACACACCAAAAAAAGAACAGAAACATAAGCTTATTATCTTTACATGTCACATGAATTTCAGAATTTTTATTCATAGCATCAGTTTATGATATTTGCATTACAGAACACTGCAATCCATGACAGAATTTTCTATTTCCTCTTTATATTATTAATCCCCGTACCTTTATAAAAACTATATTTATCAGCAAAAATTTGTATACCTATATACCTCTATTCTCCTCATGAAAAGAATCATAAGGAACGTGTTTTACCCTATCACGTCTTTAAGAGGGAATGAGTTTATTAGTCTCCTGCTGCCCCCAAAGGTGTAAGTTCTGCATCATACTACTTATTTTACTGGCCTCTCAAAAAAAAAAAAAAATTTCCAAGCTTTCTTGCCCTAACAAAAAAGATTTTCATCAACTGCAGTAGCTTTTAGGTAAGATTGCGTTTCTTTATACTACAAGGGATGACATGCTTGAGATAAGAAGAAACTTCACAAAAATTCAGTGCAAATGCAGAGACAGCAAATCTCTAACATATCTTCACAGACTGCAAAGTGTTACTAAATGCATTGTTCCTGACTTCAGAACTAACAGTGACTGAGATTCTCACATTCTGAGTTATGCCAGAAAAGTAATGGTTTTCCTATGAAAAAATAAAACCAAAGGCATTTTCTAAAGCATTACGGAGTTATAAGAGCTGATCTCTGAGTACAGATTCTAACATCTCTGCCTGTTCCAAAAGTGTTGTAGTTTACTAACTACTTGAAATCATAATCAACTGTAGGTTTGTAGAGAAGGATTTTGATTATGTTTCTAAACATTTTGTCATGATAATGCAAGAGTCCTAATTATAAACATTTCCTGTCTGTTGTGGCAAGATATTGAGGAAGAGAGCTGCAGGGGTGGTTTCTGTGAGAAAACCATTCTGTGGTTTCACAATATGGGACAGAGAAAGTTCCAGGCAGCTCCAAAATGGATCCACTGCAGGATATAGCTTAACACATCAACAAACATGATGAGTTTTCTCTGACAACATATCTCAGAAAGGGTAAAATATACTATGTAGCAGCTATGAGAGACAGGAATGAGAAAAAATGGAAGAGAAACAGCTTACAGACACTAAGATCAGAGGAGGAGGAAGGAAGATGTGCTGCAGGCACTGGAGTAGATATTCCTCTGCAGCCCATGAAGACCATGGCAAATCAGATGGTCCCCCTGCAGCCCATGGAAGACCATGTTGGAGCAGATATCAACAATATAGGCCATAGATGACTCCATACTACAGAAGAACATGCCCTAAAGGAAGCTGCAGATTGTGGAAAGTCCACACAGGAGAATGTGGAGAGGAGCCCCAGTGGCGTATTTTCTCACAAGACCTACAGCCCATGGGAGACTCATGCTGGAGCAGTCTGTTCCTGAAGGACTGTACCCCATGGAAATGACCCATGCTGGAGCATGTTATAAATAGGATGTTAGGTAAAGTGAACTACTTAGATTTCCTTGAGGTTCATCATGTTCTTATTTAACTAGAACTATAAATTATTATTTTATTCAACTTCACAGTTATAGTGTTTGCTAAAAAGGTAGTGATTTTCCACATTGTTTATTTTTATCTTAAATGAATAATCATTAATCTGGACTTTGCTCACTTTTTAACCAGGTAGTTTTCTAGTGTGGTATAGTTCTGTCCTCATAAAGAGTGTAGAGACATTAACAGATGACAAGAATTTTCAATCTTATTTTCTCTTCCTGTTCTGATAAGGAGGGGAAGCAAGTGAGTGGCAGAGTGGGGATGTGGCAGCCACCCAAGGTGAACCACCACAACTGCCAACCTTTTGATGTGAGTGCGGCAAGAGTTGGTAACTTCCCTTTCTGAGAGCTCGTAGGGGTAATGCTTGTATTCATTTCTTTCTGAGTAGGTCACGACACCAAAGGAGGCCGTATGTGTTCTACTCCAGATTTTAAATATTGAAAGGATTTTATTATCTGAAATATACCCAGATAATTCAAACAAAACTGAGCTAAGTTTTGTCACTTCTTGTCAAGAAGTGATTTATTCTGACCATAAAATTTAGAAGCTGAAAAATAATTTTCACATTATGTCACTTCAAGACCTCCATCTACCCATCTTGCTGTAAAGAAAATTAAAAAGTTGGCAAAAATCTTCCAAACTCCCCATTAGACTGATCAGGGAAGATGTTCTACTTGAATAAAATTCTGGTGATCAGCATGACCTTGATTATGTCAGCAGATAGAAATATTTTGTAAGTGTCTTTTTATCTGTCTTTTCTTCCAGTCTATAGTTGCAGCTATAGCCTCTGATTCTTCAGAGGAAGTGCTGAAAAAATATATCTAACCAATTGCTCATCAAGACAATGTACTCCTTCACTTTGCTGATGACTGGCTAAAGCTTTGAAGCATGAAATTTGATTTTGTTACTGGTTTAATGTATAGATGCAAGTACAAAGTACATTAAAATGTCAATGCATTAAATTTTGTTTTCCCTAGTAGTCTTGAAAGATGATGATGATGATGATGAGCAGCAGGAGGAGGAGGAGGAGGAGGAGGAGGAAGAGGAGGAGGAGGAAGAAAATAGGAGATCAGAGATTTAAATATATCACAATCCAAATGAACCAAAGCACTCCTATATTCATTAAAACCATGCAGAGAGGTGATAAAATTTTCTGGAGTGAAGTGTACCTTTGAAATAGTTGTGTTATCAAAGGATTGAAAGTTGCATTACTCTGACAATATTTAAATATCTCAACTAGTACATTTATTTCTAATTCTAATACTATACATGTCTAAGAGTTGGGTCTCAATAACTGGTTTTATGTCGTCATTTTGTCTTCAAAGCTAAACAGCTGTCCTCTCCTTTCAATTACGGTAGTGTGCATATACATATATATTCATGTAGAATTCATCCCTCAGTCGTCTCTCTGATTAAGCTAGACAACTTAATCTTCAGAGGTCTTGAATTTTAAGGGTCGCTTGATTCTATTTTCAGAATGAAAACTCTGTCTTCTATCCCTGGCAAACAGATCTATCCTTAAAACTCATGGCTGAGTGAATAATCATCATTCATGTATGCAGCAGTTGGGTATTTCTTAAACAAATTGTCCTATTTTTTAATGTGGAGACATGAAGAAATTAATGTATATGGCAGGAAAATGACAGAAAAGACTGGAAACTGCTTGCTATTAAAATAAAATACAATTTTACTTCATTTTGATATTACAGACTCTTATTACTACAATCATAATGGTGACCAAACTGCTTATAATTACTTCTCAGGGTAAGAAGGAGTGAATCCAGAAATTTCTTTACCAATCTTAAGCTGTAACCCTAGAGCCAGATTCAGAGTTTATAAGCAATGAAATCTGTGAAAGATACATTAGATAAGATAGCTGCAGAGACCACAAATACTTCCAAGTGAGAGTGAAAAGAAAAGAAAAAAGGAGAAATATAACTTCACATACAGTTTCAGCATACTGCCAAAGCCCTACTTATATGAAACTTGTTTGCTAATGTGATTTTTAAGATCATGTTCATTAACTTTAAAAACAAACAAATAAACAAAAAAAACCCCCAACAAAAAAAACACCACAAAATGTAAGTCACTTCCAGAGGTGAAAAAGAAGATATAGTAGTGCACTTGGAGGAACTGGTTGAACAAATTGTCTTCTGATGTGTTGGTATGTAGTATCCTGACATGAGGCAAGGACAGCTGGTGATGCCAAAACTTACTGTAAATGTTTTTCTATCACAAAGCCATAGAATCCTGAATAATGTAGGAAGAAAGGGAACATGGGAGTGAATTTTCTAGTCCAGTTCTCCACTTACAGCAGAGAAAACCATGACTGGATTGCATGTTGTCAAGTTTGGAATGGAGGCAATAAAAACAAGGAACTCCAGGGAATCCAGTTCACAGAGTCTGATTACCAGAAAAGTCATGTATTTAGTGGGGTTTCCTAGATCTTACTAGAAGCTGTTACCCTGTAAACCCTAGCAAACACAGTTTAATAAGGGAGAGATAGATACTACTAAACTTAAAATTGCAATTAAATTTTGAAAGCTGATTTTTTTTTCTTTTTTAAAGATAAAAAGATAAAAATTACATCTTTGATTTAAAAATTGAATGATGCATTACCTCTTGAAATTTCCTATGCAATGCTGCTTGTTGTAAAGAGAATAATGTTTTCTATTTTTTTCTGCTACCAAATCCAACACATATTCTTTTTCTTCTATGTCTTCATGTGTGAGAAGCAAAGGATATCTGTGGTATGTGGTATATTAATATGTAGTTCTTTTGAGGCATATGTAAAATCCAAGCAAGAAGAAATTTAAAGTAAGGAATAATAACATATATGCATATATAAAAAATTATATATATTGCTATAGCAACACTATTAATTCAAGGGTTTTTTTAAGAAGACTGCCAGACATTGAGAGAGAAGAAAATAATAATTGTAAGGCAAGTAAGACGACTAAAATGTTCATCTCAGTAGATATCATTGATGACTCCTTGTGACATCTTTTTTACTTAACAGTGATTCTGTTTAGTCCTAAAAAGCAGTCAGCTGATGCACATATTCAAATGTTCTAACAGATGATGTTATCTCAAATTTGGTTGCATAAGTTTAAGATAGATACTTCAGATAACCAACTTTTTTTTATATTTTATGATCTAAATGAAGGTATAGCTCATCAAACTGGCAAGTTTTCAGAAATTCAGGTGATAATGATGATGATATAAAGCATCAGACCTTGACCTGATGAAACTCACAGAGCTGCAGGTCCGAAATATTTGGCAATCATTTCTTGGCCTGTAGATATTTGTTAAAGTAAGATAAAATCAGCCTGAGTCAAGGCAAATCCAGCAGATACTAAAACTCTGTACTGTCATATTGATCTAAGACTTTCCATCAATCAACACTGGCAAAAATAATACTTACTAAGTTTTGGAATTTGAAGTAAAAATGTTTTAGGCTTTAGAAGTTCTAAACTTTTAATTTATTCATTTTGGTTTATTTGTCTTCAAACAAATAATGTGTTTGGGTTTTCTGGAATTTCCTATGGATTGTGCTTAAAGTTTCACGTAAAATTCAACTCCTGTGCTTCTGAAAATATAGGCCAAGACAATCCTAACAAGTAACCTTAGTGGTGAATGTCAGGGAAAGAGCCCAAGTTCATTGTGCAAGGATAAAATCATTAAGAACTTTCCTGTTTTCCTGAATATATGGTTCATCATCCACTCACTACTCATCCAAACCAATTCAATACAATCTGCTTACCATTGTCTTTAGTTTATAAAGTATGTCTGAAATGTACTAGTGCAATCTAGCCAAATATATCATGTGTGCTCTAACTTCCCTTTTTCTTGATAAATATTGTGAAAGAATTGTTCAGTAGAAAAGAAAGACATTATCTAGAACAGCTATGATTACTGATACATTCTGATTTGATTTCAGAAATCATTCACCATGCATCTGTAGTCCCCGCATAAAGAATGGTTATGCTATTAAAACAATTTTAAAGAGTAGCATAAATCCATTTTCAAAAATCACATAGATGGATCTCATTTTTAAGCTTCACACATCATTGATTATTTTTGTCACAGCTCCAGAAAATACAGAAATCCAAATAAAAGATCTGCAGTTTATAAATTTAAGACCATCTTTCTTTCCCTTCCTTCTGAAACAAATCTACTTTAACAAAAGTTATGATTGCAAAGATTCTAATTTATTCAATAACCTTAGGCATAAAGGTCTCTGGCTTATTTCTAGCATTCTTTTGCATCAGATACCCTACTTTCTCTGTTTTTGTGAATGAATCCGGGAATCTAAATTGGCTATTGGAAACACATACAAACTGTAAAAAGCTACAGTAGTTTATATCAGGAATCAGAATAGCTGCTGTCTGCTTCCAAGAACTAGGGAACTGTGAATGTGTTACCCACGCAGAAGCTACATTGAAACTGTGATCTGGAGTAACGCCTGTTCAAAAATGTTGTATGTATTCTATCATCAGGGAGCTGACAACTAGACTTGCTTTGCATGCAGTCCTTTATAATTTACCTTGAATATAAAAGTTATGCTGGAAAGGACTAGAAAAGATAATTTCCTCCTAAACCAAAAAAGTTTCTCACAGTATTACATGAAGAGTAGATTTAGTGACACATTCTTCCTTGTCAGTGATAAAATATTGATGAAATTTTTTCAGTCATCCCATTGTCATGGGTCTGTGTTTGACCCTGGCTACACTTACCAGGCCCAATCCTGACATCCACCCGCAGTCTGATGTGACAGCCTGAACTCAGCCTGCCCTTATCCCCACAGAACTGGGTGATGTCCTGCTCTGGTGCTACCCTATGGAATCCCCACCACCCCTGGCCTCTAGAGATCCTCTATCCCACATCACACCCAGAAACATATTGTGGAAAGTTAGGTCATAGGAACACAAGCCAGACCACATTTAATACATTTAACACCTTTATTAATTATCTGGATAATGGAGAAAATTCTCAAGGCAGATCCCATCAAAGTATATACAAATCTGAAGGGAGAGTACAAAGATGATGGAATCAGGCTCTTTTCAGAGGTGTCTAGCAACAAGATCAGACTAAATGAGCAGAAACTAAAACATAAGAGGGTCTTTCTGAACACAAAAAAACCCCATCTTCTTGTTGGGAGTAACTAACCACTGAAAAAGGTAGCATAGAAAGATTGTTGGATCTCTGTCCTTGGAGATATTCAAAAGCCATTCTGGACATGTGTCTTGGAAACCTGGTCTAGGTGACCCTGCATGAACAGGAGTTGTGGACTAGGTGTAATCCAGAGGTTCATTCCAATTTCAACACTTCCTTATGCTGGCTGAATCCTCACTGTGCAGGAATAGCTTTTGACATCATAACTTTGATTCATTGCGTTTCTTTTTTCTATACTAAAGGGAGAGCTAGTTCTCAATCTTACGGTTCTCCTAATTTGGTGTACTAAACTGTTTTCAAAATATTCTTCGTTTTCAAAACCTTCTTTATGGCTTCAGTTGGTAATTATTAGATCAAAAGTAATTGAAGCCATTTATATAGCAATGGGAGAACTTGCTGTGATGCAGATTGAATACTCAGTAGACTTAGATGAATAGCCACAAACACTAGATCCTACTGTTCCTTGTTAAGGAACATACCGCAAAAAGTCTTGAGATATTTTATTGGTTTGATTTAGAAGATGGGAGATATTTTATTGGTTTGATTTAGAAGATGGAAGATTATTGCAAGATATGGAGTCCAGATAATCTGGTTTGTTGTTAGTGTGAGACTGACATTCTTAATATAGGTTTACTGAGACAAGAAATTATCTGAAAAAACACAAAATGAAATATTTTAATTTAATTTTATTTTTTTAATAATGGAGGAGGGAACAACAAGGAGATAAAACCTCTTGTCAGAAATAATAAAATTTAGTCAACAGATAATATAGTATTAGACTTTATAGGCTTGCAGACACTCAGCTATTAAGATTTTGTACTAAATCTGGTTTTGTATCTGATGTAGCTCTTTAGGAGTATTTTCAATGCATAATCTAATTATCAATGTTATCATGGTTATGCTATTACCAATATTTTCATTTGAACATACAGAAAAAATAATGAGAGAATGCAAATATCTCCACTAAATGGAGAAACTATAACTGAAACCATTTAAAGAGGTGCAATATTTCTCCCCCCTTATTTTGACAGTGACTTTAATTAATAAGAAAGCTGAATGTTGATTCAATGAATTCAGTAATTTCTCGCCTATCATAACATATTCTTAGTAATCCAGGTAGCAGATAATTAAATCTTTTTACTTAATATAGAAGATTGGTGTGAATCTTAGTATTAATTTTTAATATACTTAAAGATCATCCTTTCACATTGCATATTCTTTCTGTTTACACAATCAAAAACCAGAGTAAACACAGTGTTATGACTAAATTCAGATATTTAACAAAGAAGCTGGGACTATGTTGTGCCATATCAGATCTTAAAAAGCACGTTTGCCCTAGGCTTTTCCACAACCTATAAATTCTATGTCTTACACAATGCAAAACACAACCTTCTGTGTTGAACATTATCTTCTTGAACTGTTTCACTTCTGAACACATTAAATTACACATAATAAGGAGATCAAACCTGATTTTTTTTCCCCAAAGCAATTCAAATGCAATTCTGCTTGTTAAGTACAACTCAAATCTGCTTCACTACATAAAACTAAAAAATAAATATTCCTCAGGGTCTTAGTCTTAAAGCACTTTCTACTGAATAAATACAGGATTTGCTCAAATTTTCATCATAAATCAGATTCCCATGCAGTTTCCTTCTTCTTGCTCCTATAAAACTGTTATCAGATCCTACAACATACCCACATAGTTAGTTGTACCACTGAAATGAAAGCAGAGTCAGCCAGGACTTTTAAAACCTAATCATATTAGTTACATTTTCCGAACCTCTCTCACACCTTTCAGAATCCTTGCATCAAAAATGATTAATCTAAAGGAGGGCGAGGAGCTGGGGAGGGAAAAAAACTAAACCGAACCAGATCAAGACAAGCCAAATCCAAACTACCACTCTTCAACCAACAGATCCTTCTGTACTTTTATCTGTTATTCCAGCTTCATTCATCTCAGTAATGAGGCTATCTATACACATACCTTTTTAGCCCTTAACAATCTGTCACCTAATAATGGCTTTACTTTTGCATTTCTGTCTTGAGAAAATACACATATTTTTGATTTCTTTCAAATTTAATATTTTATTTGTTCACAAGGCAAGAAATTGTCGGCATATATCAGCCAAGTCATATGAGAAAACACTCAAGAGCCCCTTTATTCCAGTTGTCACAGAAAATAGTGCAAATATCATAATCAATATCCTTTACCAGCCTTTATTGCTCTTGTTGTTATTGTTATCATTAATACTACTAATATTATTTCCAATACACAGTTTTTTTAAGAAACCAGTACATATGCAAGAAACTTTTTTTTCTCTGAGATTTCATAATGACACTTAGTTCAAGTTGAAACTGTAGTTCAGTATACATGATTTCTACCAGGTTTGGTGTAAGGTCACAGGCTCTCTACTGACCTTGCAGTGCAGAGTCTCAGGACCTTGATGTACCTGCCCAAGCCTGCACTTGTTTTAATTTGCATTAACAAATGTCTGATGTCCAAGTGACCATTGTCAGAAAACTTTATGATCAAAACTGATCAAGTTTACAAAAGTAACTGGTTGGTCCAAGCAGACTGCAGTCCTGTCTGTGATCTAGTACTGCTACAAAGCACTTACAGGCATACGAGAGAACTACTTCAAGTGTCTCACATGTTTTAAATTTGTCTTAGTTGTTCTTTGACCAGGTTTACTAACATGGTGCTCATTTACAGTTGATTTACTTCTTTTCAGTCTCAAGTTATCTCCAGCTCAAATGTGTTACTGTCTCAGTCACATCCCTATGCCTACTTTGTTCCAGAATACTTGCATCTAAAAAAAGGATGAGAGAAGGGATCTTTTACAATGTAATTCATAATTTTTCGTTGATATGATTAAGTTCCATTTAATGAGTGATTCTTTCTTGAGACTTATTTGGGACTGCATTCTAAAATTCTCACAAAAACAAGTCACTAAAAAAAAGCAAACTGATTGATAAACACTTCCTTCTAAAAAGAAAAAAAAAATAAAGTGGGATAAAATATTGGAAACAAACCAGAATCTAATTATAGAACCTTAGGTAGCAACAGGATCAGTATAGCAGTTTCAAAAAAAAGTTACAGTAACATATAGCAAAATACACAGCAACAGTAGCTCATATTTAAGAGGTAATTCAACAACAGAATGAAAAAAAAAGAAGATAATTAGTCAACATTTGGGACATAGTGCTGTCAGCAAACAGACAAAACATGTTAGCTGTTGTTTTCCCCACTACTACTTCTAACAAAAGAGCTACTGAACTTCAGTTATTTGATGTTAAAAGCTATTATTTTCTATTCAAATTAGGCCAAGAAGGATTGAAAATTATTCCCGTTTTCACCAGCTTAAAGGAATCAGTGAAGTGGTTCTTGTGAGTTCAAAGGAATTGCAATTGTACCACCTTGCTAACAGAACTATTAAATTCCTGGTATGAAAGAAAATTCATTATGTCTTTTGTATAAAAATAGTTTTGATGAATGTTTAGCCTAGACTTTGAAAAAGAGTGTCAGGGAGGAGTTCTGGCTGGTCCCCCTGGGAAGGGAGCCAGAAGCAAAGGGTGAATGCAAGCCTGTAGGGTAATGCCATCCCATGACGTTGATTCAGAGCACAGATGCAGCAAGTCAGGGTCAGGATCAGACACAGAAATAGTCTGCTGGGGTGAGGTAGGGCTGATTGCAGGACTGAAAGCTATGTCCAAGGATTCATGTTGGGTCATGATTGAGGCGATATGACCCTGGGCACAGGCACAGTATTAATTTGCTACACAGCTCAGAAAAGGGCAGCAGAAACAGACTTTGCTGGAAAAGAGTTCCCCAGAGAAGGAGGGCATCTCAAACTTCTGGCTTCTCATCAGTGATGGAGGCAAACTTTGACTAAATACCTTCATTCATTCCACTTAGCACCTTAACTGATTCCACTGAATGCCCTAACTCAGCCCAGCAAACTTTAAGGAAGGGGGCTGTAGTCAGGATCCTTACAGAAAGGTCAAGAAAAAAATGTCTTCTGCCAATCATTTCCAGTAAAGCTTTTTTAATTTCACTCTGCTTGGGTAAAATTTCAACTGAATGTTATTTTAGCTAGTTACATTTCTAGATTTAAAGAGTGAGTTTATTTATGGAATTGTGACTATTGAACTTGAAGAATATGTACCAAAACTAAGGAATGCAATTTGTGCCATTGGATTATTAATACTTATTACTGGTTTTTTAAAACAATAGCTCCTTCTCTCATCTTGAAAAATACTGCACAGTTTTTCCGTGGTAATTCATTCAGCCATATCCTAATTCTCCAAAAACTCATTGACATGTTCAGTTTCCCAGTGCAGAAAGTGATGTCCATAGTTTTCATACACAAAAGTTAATTCAAGTTACAAATCTAAAAAGAACTACACACAACTAGACATATGTGTTCCTAGGAAAAGCATATTTGAAATATGCATTTAGGGTTTTTTTATTATTTTTCATGTCTTTGAAATCTATCTCTTGTACCAACTATTATCTTAACTAATGATTTCAGGAATGTTTTGCTTTTTTTCACTTTTATTGTCCCATTCAAAAATTTTTATGCCAAAAGTAAAAATAGAGATAGAATTTTAAAATATTATTTTAAGTTTATTTTAAGATTCTTGGCGAGGTCTTCAAAATAATAACTTGGGTGCGACTTTGAACAGTAGGTTTCATTTTTACTGTGTTGCTTCTTTTATAGGTATTTCATACTGAAATTCTGTATAAAGATCTGTATTATGTGCTCTGATGATATGAGACGGGATGTATTAAAACCCATGAAGTGGTTATTTACCATCTCCTGGTATTTTTGTCACAAAACTTACTTAAATATACTTTTTAAAAAATCGCATGCCTTTTCTAAATCTGAACTAAAAAAAAAAAAAAAAAATAGAGAGCTTTGGGTGATATCTGTGGCTGCACTACATCATTATAGAAACCAGTTTATGTGCTCCAGTGTACTGCTATTGCAGTGCCCTGTAGAACAGTGTCATGATGTAAAGAAACAATTCAAAGATCATCCAGTCTTGCTACAGGTTGCAGGGTGGAAAAGACTGAGCATAGACCGATGTAAGGCTACAACAGACTTGAAATAAGTTAGTAGCTGAGTAACTATTTTGTCAAAAAACCAGAAAACCATAAATGACTGCAGGGTCCAAGTACAGAATCACATTTATTAAGTGATTAGCATTTTTCCACCAGCAACATTTTTAGCTAAATTATTAAAGGGCAGTCAAAGATAAAACGTCTGAAGAGTCTGAAGTGGCTGATACAGGGGTAACGCTTCAAGAAAAATGTATCTCCACTGGTGATATACAAAGCCAGTGCATGAACAAGTAGGAAATTCAGTAATAAGGGTTGTCAATACAACACATTCTCCAAACAATACAATCAATCAGAAAAAAAAGTTAAACACTGGCAGCACAAACTGATTTTTGCACCTTTCAGCCTCAAGAATGATATCTCTCTTCGGAGGAACAGCCAAAATTTATTCCTAGACATTTTGGAAGTGCTATCATTCCATATGCTTGTGGTCTATAACAAAAACTTAATGCTGGGAAAAAGCAGATAACCTTCTCAGGTAATAAAAGGATATTTTTCACCCAAATAGGCAAGCAATTAATAACCTAGAAGGGTCAAAAGAATGAGATGAGAAAATGCAGAGAACCAGCATTACATTTAGTAATTATAGTATAGTATGCCAGTCAGTCTCTGTAGGGAAATAACTTATCTTTGCCACTAATTCACATTACTAGGAATGAAAGGTACTTTACTGAAAATTTCACTTCAGGCAGAGGAGCTTTATCCCACTCAGTCATGCAATCATAGACCAGTTTAGGATATTTATATATCACTTGTATTTTCCACAGCCTTTTTTGTTATCTGAGGAATTTTGTTGAGCTTTCCCAGGATGCACTGTCATGACAAATAACCTTAGCTCTGTGGCTCTCATTATCTGTAAAGGACAAATTTTGATCCAAATTGCACTCATTGTTTATTTTGGGGGCTCATTATAGTAAACTAAGAAAGGAGTGTGGAATTTCCCTGCATTTAGAGAGTTTGCTGATAATTCATTTTGTTCTTCTTGGACATACTCATATTCTGCAGCAAAAAAAAGTTCAGAGTCCACTAGTTTTGCCTTTTTGTTGGAATGAATTAGGTGTCTTGTTCTTATCTAGAATTAGGATATCTGTTCTTATCTAGAATTAGGATAAAAAAATCAAAGAAAATTCCTATATACTGAGACCATGTTTATTTATTACTTGTATTGGAATATCTCATCTTCATTGACAGCTACTGTAATCCATGGATATTTACTGCTATTTTTATTAAAAGCATTTTCTTGGTTATAATTATTATGTGCTTTATTGATTCAAATCTGTTTTGGCTGAGTTAAAGATGAATCAGTTTCATATCGAAATATGTTTTTAATCTATTGTTTCCCTTCTGAAGTCTGCAAGTGAACTAAATAGTCAATAAAATTCTTAGTTGATTAGTATTTCAACTAAAAAAATATAGAGTATTTTTTCTCATTTTCTTAAGTAGGGAAAACACTAAACTACTTTTCTAAAGGATACAGAAAAGTACAACAGCACACTGCAGCAAAACTAAACATTTTCAATAACCAAACCATTTTGAAATTAAAAAAACCACTTGGATACAAATGAATGTTTACAAAGTACAGAGCTTTGAACTGTAATGCCTGTGTACCAGTAACGTTATAGGTGAAGAAAAGTCTCGGAATGGACAGGGGCATGAATGTAGGAGTGACTAACAAGGAGGTATAGTAAATAACAATATTAGAATCTATTTCAGCAAGGAATTACAGTTTAAGTGACCCTTGACTGCCATGCAAGGTCCTTTCACTGAGAAAAAAAGAAATGAGGGAAAGAAAATAAGGCCCAGCAGCCAGTGAAGTGGAGACTTTGGACATAAGTCCTGCAAGGTTGTTAGCCCAACTTTGTGCATTCTTGGAAGAGATGATGAAAATGAGTGTCTGTCTAAACTCCCAAATTAGACTTGAATAGACTAGAGAATACTGCAGTTATGTTGTAGGTGAAGGAGATTTAGTTGAAATAACAGATAGGAAGCACTCATTTAGAAACTAAAAACTCACTGTACCTTCTCATTAAGAAGAGCTGTATATGATGATATTCAGCGTCATTGCACTACTCTGAATGATGCTCAAGCAGGATACTTTTTCCCTGACTGTGATGAGAAACTAAATTCTGAATAATGGTGTGCAAACCCAAAATCAGATATGGGGTAAGGCTTAAATGAGTGCTTTCAAATTAACCTCTTTAAAAATTTACATTTAAACAATTTCATAATTTTGAGAATGATGCAAAATAGCTTAAGATTTAAATGTAGTCCTTAGAGGCCAGAAAGTTAGAACAAATCTTTTATTTATGAAAAAAATGAAATTAAGTAGTTTGATATTCCTTTTTTTCCTTAAATGCTGAAATAAACATGCTTGGAATGCATCTATCCTATCAGCATTGGCAATAGGATGTATTTTAATGCAGATTAAAGGTCTATAGCTCATGTAATGTCAAAGCCACCTTTTCTGGTGAAGGGACCTGACTCTTCAGCATGATAGTTTCCTGTCTTGGAGTCTACAACCCTCTTTCCATGTAGCAAAAATGCCTGATGTAGAATAACTTTAAGTACTGTAATCCTTGTTGATAATTAGATAGTTGCTTAAATAAATCACATTATTCAAATAGGCTGAGATTATAAAATTTCTTGGACAAGATGGAAGATCAAAATCTAAAATTTTTAAGGAAAAGTGTTAAAAAAAATTCAATGAAAGGACTTGTTATCATGCTGAAAAAATAAATAAACAAGGATGAGGCAGAGTATGTATTAAACAAAGGAAGAAATACTTCTATGCATGCTTCCCTGTCAGAGAATCCCTGGAGAGAGCTATGCTGCATTTCAGCATTTCCTACAAACATGCTTGGTTGCTCAGTCTGCCATCATCTGTGTGGGCTGCATTCCAGATGAGAACATGTGGGAAAGCACAGTGTCTAAGCTTCGTGTTAGTCAGGGAGGTTATCCAAATGTCTGAAACTGATAACCGGGAGCAGGGCCAGCAAATTCTTGGCATTTGATATGTGGTTAGGTTTTTGGGGAACTAAGCCAAGGAAGTCTTTATAGGACTCATCAAACAAAAATCTACTGAATGTGTTCTAAATAATGCTCTTACGGTACTCTTGAGATATGGTAAGGACGGGTGAATGCAGCAGTCCTTGTCTTGGTGCAACTGCCATGAATTTTTATGAAATTTTTATCTAATGGAAAATGCAGACTAATCTCTCATTGCTGTTTTGAATATAATATACTGACTGAGGATGTCTTCCTGTTGAGGATTTTTGATGCCTTCTTTCTCAGAAAAAAACCAAAAAAACCCCAAAAAACTACTGAGGTAAAATGAATGCAAGAAAAATTTCCTTTTTAAAATCACAAGGCCACTATTGTCTAAAAAACCTTTTACTTTCTGTACAACATAATTTGTATACTTTACTTAAGTTTTACTGTTAAGATCTGCTGACTCTTGCAATGGATTTGAAAAAGGGAAAAGGAGGAAAGCTATGTATTAGCATAAACAGACCTATCTGGTTTCAACTTTTTTGGTATTCTTTTATTTTCCCCCATGATATACTGTCCTATGAAGATCATCCTATTATCATCAAAAAGGTAGTATAAGTACTGTCATTGGAATTCCCTTCCCTTCCCAAACCTTCCCTTCTTTAATTAATTAAGGTGTTAATTTATATGTGTGTTGTAATTATGACTCTTGTGGATGATCTATACAAAAAGAATTCATATGTTACGTATTTTAATGTATGAGATACCAGTTATGGCCAAAGTCTTCATGGAAAAAAGCAGGTCATGTGCACCTTCCAAGTTCAAATGCATTCAGAATATGCAGGGAAAAAAAAGGTAAGATTTTTAGTTTGCTGTCTTAAATTAGTCCTGACATTTTACTCTAAATACATCTAACTTCCCCTATCAAGCACTACATTTCTTTAATCATACCATTGCTATAAGCAGTTTAGTAAATCTCTAAGTTTTGATTCCATTTCCTTCTTCATGCACAGATTATTTAGTTGTATATCAGCACAGGAAATATATTTTATCTTCCCTGTAGAATCTTTTTCTAATACACTGATTTCTAAGTAGAAGAAAACTGCTCCACTGATATTAATTTTACACTTTTTCACAGTTAATGTTATTTACTGTAATACATAATGAAATCCAACAATGCAGCTCAAGAGGAACATTAACTGACAGATATGCACTAACAGTATTTTCATTATAGAAATGTCAACACTTCTTACGAAAGAAATCAACAGCTGGCTAACAACAATCACCTGCTTTTACCAGCCATTCTTGGAATTTCGGAACTCTCTCTGCTTATAATACATCTGTTCTACTTAATAACATTAGCTATAATTTTACAAATAAGGCCTGACTGGTTATTTTGGTGGCTATAGATAATTTATATAGCTTGCTCTATGAAGAACAAATAATGAAATTTCAATTTATGTGCTTAAAGCAGTATAGAAATATAGGCTGAAGAATGAATAATAGAAGTGGGAACAGATTATGAAGTCATTTGACATTGACCTACCTGCAAAATCTTATTAATGCAAATATGTTTAATCTATTTTTTTTCCAACTGACAGTGTCAGAAAGTAAATCTTAGGTGAACACTGCTATTACATATTCCTGCTCTATAATCTTTGTGGAATCACTAAGTTCAAAAACCACTGACCCTGCAAAGATGCAGGTCAAGCTGCTTTCCTGAGAGCAGTTGATAAAAGAAATTCAATTATGTTAGAGATAAGAGCCTACATTTTTCATACTACATTAATAGGGCCACAAAGAACACAATTCCAAGGTTTAGTAAATATGATTTCTGAGTCAACCAGTCATAAATATAGAACTATTTGTACACATGTCCTAAGAAGTTTTACCAGTTTTCTAGGAACATTGAACTTCATTTGAACAATAAGCAATTAGAATATAGAAACAACCTCAGTGGGAAAACAAATTTCAAAATCAGTTATTTTCTCTTCCAAAATTGCCTCATCATATCTTGGAGCTTATATTCTTTTTCTGTAAGAGAACACTTACAGTTATTAGTAAATGTACATATGTGTTCCCTGGTCACTCAAGCAGAACAAAAAAATCCTGTAAAGGCAGACACACAGATTAACTTTGTGAGAAGATTTTATGCTTCTACAGAAGTTATTATCTACAATTATTTTAAAAATCATAACTTTTAGTACTTTATCCGGGAAAAGATGTGCAGCAAACTCTAAGGTGAAGGATAGAAATTGCCTTACCACTAGGAAGTAACACTATATAGTATTAAGGATAGGAGATACATTTTTTAAAATATCAATTTAATTGAAAATACTTTGCAAATTCACAGAAGAAAAAAAAAAGTGAATGGTTTGATGAGATTTAACCTAAGCCCTAATGTTTTCCTTGATTCCCAGGGGAAAAGAAGGTCCAGGATTTGACTAATTGCTCTTACCTGATAAAAGATAACTGTTACAATTTTAATGATGGGACTCTCTATTCAAGATCCAGATTTTAACATACCCAGCCTGGAGAAGGTCAGTCAACACAAGAGGATATATTTGAAGTAAATTGTATTATTTTCACAAATGGTGAGAAGACAGAAATTGTATATTTCACTTGCCTTAATCAGTCTTGTCTTTACAATCCAGGATTTTGTGTTTTAGTGAAATAAAGCTGCTATCACAAGATGTAGATCTTCATCTTATTTGATTCTAGTTTTGTCTCTAAATTATGCTCTTTCCCCAGTGATTTAACACAAAGATGAACACATTGCATCATTTTGTATTGATTTCAATGTTACTTTGAACTACTGAGATCAATGGTTACAGGTTACTACCCACTGCTGGTTGTCCAGGTTGGCAGTAATGAGGTTGATAAGGGGAGTACCAGGGTGATTAAAAAACGCTTCAAGGCTCTTAGTTGCCTGGTTGAAGGGAGAGGACCACAGATGATGTTCTCCTTGGTTCCTTAATAGCAGGGATGAGTGCTGCAAGGGATACAAAAACCCATATGATCACTTAGTGGCTTAAAGAAAGTTTTTTGATTATAGGGCAGTTTATATAGCACCAGGTCTGCTGGAGATAGATGGGGTTCCTCTGTCTAGAAAGTGCGAAAGGATCCTAGCCTATGAACTCGCAGGGCTGATTGAGTGGGCTTTAAATTAANGGTTCTGACTGTGTAGAGCTCAAGGCTAGTGATGATAAGGTTGAGAGACTACGGGTAAGAGGCAGGGGGAAGGCAAACAAAGCAGGTATCCTAGTGACAGTCTGTTATAGACCACCCAACCAGGATGAAGAGGTAGATGGACTATTCCATAAACAGCTGGCTGGTGTTTCACCATCATCTGCCCTTGTTCTTGTGGGAGACTTTACCCTGACGGACATCTGCTGGAAACTCAACACAGTAGAGAGGAGGCAGTCTAGGAAGTTCCTGGAATGCATGGAAAATAACTTCCTAACACACATGGTAAGAGCCTTTCAGGAGTGAGGCCCTGCTAGACCTTCATTTCACAGAGAAAGGCTGATGGGAGATGNAATGAGGTTGATAAGGGGAGTACCAGGGTGATTAAAAAACGCTTCAAGGCTCTTAGTTGCCTGGTTGAAGGGAGAGGACCACAGATGATGTTCTCCTTGGTTCCTTAATAGCAGGGATGAGTGCTGCAAGGGATACAAAAACCCATATGATCACTTAGTGGCTTAAAGAAAGTTTTTTGATTATAGGGCAGTTTATATAGCACCAGGTCTGCTGGAGATAGATGGGGTTCCTCTGTCTAGAAAGTGCGAAAGGATCCTAGCCTATGAACTCGCAGGGCTGATTGAGTGGGCTTTAAATTAAGTTTGAAGGGGGAAGGGAAAGAGATGAGGCTTGCTACAGATGAACCTGTGGGTGTCAAGCCAGAGTTAGGGGCAAAATTGATAGCCCAGCTGAAGTGCATCTACTCTAATGCATGCAGTTTGGGTAACAAATAGGAAGAGGTGGAGGCCACTGTACTGCAAGAAAGCCATGATATAGTCACCATCATGGAAATGTGGTGGGATGAGTCACATGACTGGGGTGCTGCAGTAGATGGGTACATCTTCAGAAGTGACAGTGGAGGAAAAAGAGGTGGGGTGGCTCTGTACATTAGGGAGGGTTCTGACTGTGTAGAGCTCGAGGCTAGTGATGATAAGGTTGAGAGACTACGGGTAAGAGGCAGGGGGAAGGCAAACAAAGCAGGTATCCTAGTGACAGTCTGTTATAGACCACCCAACCAGGATGAAGAGGTAGATGGACTATTCCATAAACAGCTGGCTGGTGTTTCACCATCATCTGCCCTTGTTCTTGTGGGAGACTTTACCCTGACGGACATCTGCTGGAAACTCAACACAGTAGAGAGGAGGCAGTCTAGGAAGTTCCTGGAATGCATGGAAAATAACTTCCTAACACACATGGTAAGAGCCTTTCAGGAGTGAGGCCCTGCTAGACCTTCATTTCACAGAGAAAGGCTGATGGGAGATGTGGTGGTAGGAGGCTACCTTGGGCACAGTGACCATGACATCATGGAGTTTTCAATACTCAGTGAAATAAAGAGGGACATTAACAAAATCTCTGCCCTGAACTTCCAGATGGCAGACTTTGCCCTGTTCAGGATACTGATTCAGAAAGTTCCTTGAAAAGCAGCCCTTAAAAACAGAGGCCCAGGAAGGCTGGGCATACTTTAAGAAAACTTGAAGCAGTAACAGGTCATCCTTATGTGCTGAAAGATGAGCTGGCAAGTAAAAAGACAAGCCTGACTGAACCTGGAGTTTTTGCAGGGGCTCAGGTAATTCCATCTCTTTCGGAAAAAGAGGCAGACAACTCAGGAAGTGTTTAAGAATGTCAATAGGTCATGCAGAAAGAAAACTAGAGAGGCAAAAGCTCAATTAGAACTTAATCTAGCCACTTCTGTAAAGGATAATAAAAAGTGTTTTTATAAATACATTAATAGCAAAAGGAGGGGCAGAGTAAACCTCCATGCTTATTGGACATGAAGAGGAATGTAGTCACCAGAGGAAAAGGCAGAGGTACTCGACAATTCTTTGCCTCAGTCTTCAATAGTAAAACTAGTTATAATGAGAACAACTGACCTCCTGAACTTGTAGACAGGGACAGGAATCAGAATAGACCTCCTGTAATCCAGGAAAAAGACATTAGTGACCTGCTTAGCCACTTACATGCTCAAAAGTCTGTGGGACAGGCTGGGATCCATCCTAGAGAGATAGAGCTGGTAGAAGAGCTTGCTATTCTCCATCATTTATCATGCCTGGCTAACTAGGGAGGTTCCAGATGACAGGAGGTTGGCCAATACGATGCCCATCCACAAGAGGGGCTGGAAAGAGAATCTGAGAACTGCAGGTCTGTCAGCCTGACCTGGGTGTCTTCAGCATAATCACATGCCACTCACAGTACAAGCAAGAGATCAGACCCAGCCAGGGGTTTAGTAAAGGCAGGTCCTGCCTGAACAACCTAATCTCCTTTTATGACCAGATGACCTACCTGGTGGATGCAGGGAACGCTGTGGATGTTGTCTACCAGGACTTCAGGAAAGCCTTTGACACCCCCTCCCACAGCTCTGTCCTGGAGAAGCTGGCAGCCCATGGCTTGGACAGTACACACTTCGCTGGGTTAAGAACTGGCTGGGTGGCCGGGCCCAGAGAGTGGTGAATGGTGCTGCATCCAGTTGGTGGCTTGTCACTAGTGGGGTCCCAGGGATCAGTGTTGGGCCCAGTTCTATTTAACATCTTATTGATGATTTAGATTGAAGGGATACCATTAGCAAATTAGTGGACAACAATAAATTGGGTTAGTGTGTTAATCTGCTGCAGGATAGAAAGGTTTTGCAGTGGGACCTGGAAAGGCTGGAGAGGTGCACCAAGATCAGTGGGATGAGGTTCAATAAGACCAAGTGCTGAGTCCTATATTTTGGATACAACAACCCCAGGCAGCTCTACAGTCTTGGGGCAGAGTGGCTGGAAAGCTGCCCATTGGAAAAGGAGCTGGTGATGCTGGTTGACAGCAGCTGAACGTGGTCCAGCATGTACTCAGGTGGCCAAGAAGGCCAATGGCATCCTGGCCTGCATCAGCAAGTGTGGCCAGCAGGACCAGGACAGGGATTGTCCCCCTGCACCCGGCACTGGCAAGGCTGCATCTCGAGTACTGTGTCCATTTCTGGGCTCTTAAATTCAGGAATGACATCGAGGTGCTGGAGACAAGGGCAAAAGTGTTGGTGAGGGGTCTGGGGAGCAAGTCCTGTGAAGAGTGGCTGAGGGAGCTGGGATGGTTTAGCCTGGAGAAAAGGGGGCTCAGGGGACACTTTATCACACTCTACAACTGCCTGAAAGGAGGTGAGGGTCAGCCTCTTCTCTCAGGAAACCAGTAACAGGACAAGGGGACATAGTCTTAAAGTTATGCCAGGGAAGGTTTAGTTTAGACATTAGGAAAAAAATTTTCATAAAAAGGGTGATTATATCTTGGGAGTGGGCTGCCCAGGGAGGTAGTGGAATCACCAACCCTAGAGGTGTTTAAGAAAAGACTGGATGTGTCACTCAGTGCCATTGTCTAGCTGACAAGATGGTGTTGGGTCACAGATTTGACTCGATGATCTCAGAAGTCTTTTCCAACCTAATTGATTCTGTGATTCTGTTGTACTTTGTTCTGCACTATATCTATTCCAACCAACTTTTCAGAAAACTCCCATGTGATTTTCTTTATACCAAGTTTTTTATTTTCTTTATATTAAGTAATGAGAAAATATATTGCCTCCTAAATGTAAAAACAAGATGAAGAAAAAATATGAAAAAACATTTTTAGGAATGAGAAATCAAAGCAGATGGATTTCATGGCTGTATGAAGAATACTGTTGGTATTGTTTTGATGCAATATAAAATGTTTTGGGTTTTTTCAGACTTAAATAATACATTGTTATGAAAATACATGTTTTAAGTAAACTGTAGTACATTTTTGTCATTTGTAGTTTACAAAAGAAAACAATCTTCCTTTCACAAGAAGTAGGAATAGATGTTTGAGATCCATACAGAATGTTTTCTTATTGTTGTGTATAAATACTGCTATACTGATGACAGTTCGGCAGAATACTACAGCAGAACTTTTAATTAGATAATATTCTTCTCCCTTCAAAAAAATATTTTAAAAGTTTGCATAAAAAATTTGCATTCAAAATGAGAGTTTGATGCTTTTAGTACTTCTCTTTTGTGCTTTTGAAATGTAGTCTTTAATTGCTAGTATAAGAGTTTCCAGGGGATGTCAGGATACTTGTTTTTCATACCTCCAGAAAAAGTCAGTGACAAATTTCCAGGCCCTTTTTCTTTCTCAAGTTTCAATACACAGACACTATCAGAAGAAACTACAGAGATATTGTAAAATATCCATGGAACTTATGAGAAAGCACCATTTGGTGTTAAAAACATCTAAGTTAAAAATAGAGGAGATAGCCTGCAGACATTTACCAAAACCACCTCCTGCGCCCGCCCCCCCCAAAAAAACCAACCAGTTTTCAAACTTTCACAGGTTGCACTCAGCAAGTGATGAGATGGGTGGCATTCACTGATAGAAAGGAAAATTTTGATCTATTAATTGTTTTCCATTCATTTTCTACTGAAGATTTTGAACTGTATTTGTTACTCAGGTCATAATGCTGTCTCCTGGAACTTACAACCACATTCTCTGCTCTCACAAAAAATTTTTGCATGCCAATAGCTTCAATGCTAGCTTTAAAATATGCTTCTTTAAAAATATCTACTAATCTTATAGATAGGTTTTACAATGAGTCACTTCTACAAAGTAGTTAAGAATTAAAAATATTAACTTATATCCCCAAAGCATGACTGAAACATTAAGACAGAATACAGAGGAGACATTCCTCATCCATCAAGTCCAGCCACTAGGCTGTTGGAATTCATCTGTCTACATTCCAGCATGTGACTTTTTGGTCAGCTAGCTTAAGTATTGTAGGCTTATATTATGTGTTTCTTAACTAAAAGAATAGGAACAGAAAAATAGACAGAAAGAAATATACAGGACTTTTGGGGGAGGATTGAATGGGGATCTTGCTACTGGTATTAATAGAAGGGGATAATGTAAAGTGGAGATCATCTCTAGCACAGATATTCTTCCTAAAGAATCCTAAAAGTATCCTGATCTTTAATATAAATTTTCAGCTGCAAATTTTCACTGTTATAGTATAATAGGATTGTGCCCATAGTTATGGAAGACTGAGTTGCACATTTTCTGGGATGATGCTGAAGTTGGTTCAATAGCGTTCTTTAAAGGTTTTCTGAACAAACTTGAGTATCCCAGATATGCTTAAATACCTGAACATTCCAAAGACCACTGTGTAGTTTACAGATATTGTCCTTGGACTTAGCATACTATCTACATAGAACAGTGAATGCACTGTATATGAACAATAGTGATAGAATAAATAGCCTGAAGATTCTGTAAGCCTTTAAAGTTAGGTCAAACACATTTCTTCTTATGTAAGGCATTATTTTTCTATATAAATAAAATTTAATGAGATTGACAAAAATATTATTCACCTGAACAACTATTTTCATTCTATAGCAATTCAAGCATCTTCACTAATCTGTTTCTCGAATGTAAATAACACCTGCAGTAACAAAATGAACCCATTTTTATTAGGCATTTTAAAAATGTGGAAACAAAAATCTGAAAAAAACCCCACAAAATATATTTTATTTTGCAAGTATCTATACCCAAAACCTTGAAAAGTGTTCTTGCCAGCTAACTAAGAAATATCTTAATGGATTCTAAGAAATCTAAAAATCTTAAATTTTAGATATATATTATAAAGGAAATCATACACAAGATTAATGTTTCTTTAATTTTTTGAAATGAAAACTACCTAGCACAGATAGTAAAGGATTTGAATCTAGTAATTTTCTTACTAATAATTTTGAGACAGCCCTAGTAAGTACACCTTTTACACCTAGGTAAAGCATGAAAAAAACCCTCAGATTTTCAGGGGGAAGGGTGTTTAGCATAGGGTTTTTTTCTGATTTTTGACTCGTAAGATTCAATTTTGTATGTAACATTTCTAAAGTATATTGTCCTATTGAAGTGGTTAACTTCTTGTATGTGAATGAAATGTTTTGCTTTGCAGAAAATATATAAATATTAATCTGAGGTCCTATAGGGGTACTACTGCACCCATTAAGTCATGCAGTAATTTTTCTTGCACAGAAATCTTTAAACAGATATATTCATTTCCCAAATGACTTCAAAATGTGAAAACACAGGCAGCTGGTATCAGAATATTAGGCATCTTTCTTGTTTCTGCACTAATGAATGTCTTGACACCGATTGTTGACTGAATGGAAGGGTTCTGTTCTTCACCAATTCCTCATAAACCCAGAACTATCTCCCCATCCCGACCAAAATCCCTATTTTTTAACTTTCAAAAGGTACATGAACAGCTGTGTAACATACAAATTAACTTATTTTTGGAAAGGAATTTTTCCTACCCTTACAGAAGAGTAATTACAGAAATGTGTTGCTCTGTACTTGAAGATTGTATCTGATTTCTCCTTTAGCAGTCCACAATGATATTTTAATTCTTCCTGCCCAGCATATCTAATGAAGAAGGTAATTTTTTTTTCTTGTCAGTTTTGTGTCTAAAAGATAATTTCTGATTTGCTCTTGCTACATAGAAAACCAAGAAAAATATATGTATATACAGGACAGAAAAACAAAGTGACTGACAGGTTAGAAAAATAGGGAAAGAATAGCAATTTTGGTGAATCTGTGCCTCTACCTGTCATGAAAAAAAATATTTTATGTGAGTTAAGTGCAAAATAATTGCATGCCAATGAAGATGGTGGGAAAAGTACTACAGCACTGTCATTTCTGTATTTGTTGGGTATTCAGGAGTTGCTTCTTGTCAAGTTAAAGTTCGGATCTTGTTGAAAAATAGGTCACATTTCTGTTCAAATATTCCCCTAAGATTAGGTTCCAGCAAATACATGAAAGTGTTTAGTTATATGTTATTTTTTAAATCTTGTCTTTCATATTTAAATTATTTGTTTATAAATTGACACCACATCTTAGATGAGTTCATTCATTCAAGCATGATCTGAACGTTTACAGATGCTTTCTTATACTATGATATTTTCTAAAGTAATTTAATTTTTATGAAATCAGACACTTAAAAATAACCAAACTATATGCAACCTTATATATTATTTTATTGCATAATATTTCTACATTTTTATGAGGGAAAATACTAGATTTGACAAGGGGCATAGGGAAAAAGTGAGTTTCTACCCATTTTTCAAAAACATTCCTTCAGGTCTTAGTCTTTATGAAAAATATGTTCATACCTAAGAAAGATAGCTGTTTACAATAAGGATCATTACTGTGTTTATTATAATGCAACTTCTTTGAAGACATTAATGATGGTAAAACCTTTAAAGATTCAAAAAGTCAGTTTCAATAGCAAATAAGAACTACAACATTCATTTATACACCTGAATTCCCATGTTAGAAAAATCAAGACTAGAAAACTAAAGGGAAGAGACTATCATGATATTTTGTCATTGTGTTTTTCTGGATGTTTGTTTTTTGAAGGCTTCTCTTTCCAGACAGACCAGTGATAAAAAGCAAATTTGAATCTAAAAATTGAATGCCATAAAAGGTTTTCTAACGCAAAGGAAAAAAAAAAACCACAGTTACTATTATAATTAGAAAAATACAGAAGTTTTAAAATAAAGGTCAAAACACATTTATAATGAGCATTTATATATGAGTACACAGATTTTTAAAGTCATTATTTTACTATGGGCAGATTTCAGATCTAACTTGTTGCAATTAATAGAGTTCAGATCTAAACTTAGGGCCTCAAATGTCCTTCATTAATTGCAGATGGTGATGATTCAAAGGAATTTACCTTACACTTAAAAAGTGTAAGCAGGACAATTTGGTTTGGGTTCCCCCCGCTTTTTTACCTCTCCTGTCTTTCAGTGCTGCAAAAACAAAACAGGTATCTGTTTGATAGTCACTTATGAAATTCAAGGCTGTAATTTACATATTCTCACTCATGCTATATAGTGGACCAAAATAACAGCAATTTTTGGTGAGATACATTCCCTCACACACTATTATATCACATTGATGGAACCTAAATATATTCTCTGACATTTACCACACAAACAATTTACAAGTCCTTGCTGTTTAGACAATGATTTGTAGGGCTTTCACCAGAGTTTGGTTATATTAGCAGAAGTTATTGATGAAAATAATTTTTGAAAATACATTTTATAATTGTTTTTGTGATGTCATTACACCTTTTATTATTGGGTTTGCATGGCAAGGTTTTCGGGAATGTGGGAAGGCAGCTACAGGGATGGTTTCCAGGAGTAGCTTCTAGAATCTTCCCCCATGGTCCAATAAAGCAAGTGCTACTTGGCTCGAAGATGGACCCACCACTGACCAAGACAGAGCCCATCAACAGTGTGGGTAGTATCCCTGGGATAACATATTTAAGGGGGAATAAGTAATTGTGCAGAAGAAATTGTGGCCAAAGTAGAGAGGCATGAGGTCATGAAAGAAACAGCCCTTCAGACACCAAGGTTGGTGGTGGGTGTCAGAAGGAGGGGAGGAGGTGCTACAGGTGCCAGAGCAGATTCCCCTGCAGCCCCTGGTGAAGATCATGGTGAGTCAGGCTGTCTCTGCAGCCAGTGGAGGTCCTTGGGGTAGCAGATGGGTGTGTCTGAGAGAAGGTTGTGACCACGTGTTAAGCCTGTGACCATGTGTGGAGCCCGTACTGGAGTAGGCTCCTTGAAGGACCTGTTGCCACATGCAGTAAGAAATCCACACTTTTGGAACAGGTTTTTTGGCAGGACTTGTGACCCCACTGGAGATACATCCTGGAGCAGTTCTTAAAGAACTGCAGCCTTTGGGTGGGACACCATGTTGGAGCACAGAAAGAGTGTGAGGAGGAAGTAGCAGCAGATATGCGTGATGAACTCACCTCAATACCCCTCAATTTCCCATCTCCCTGTGCCACTGGATAGGGCAGAGAAGGGAGGATGTAGAGACTAAAGTTAAGCCTGGGAAGGTGGGGGGTAAGATATTTTTAGGTTTTTGTTTTAATTCTCATTATCCTACTTTGATTTGATTGGCAATAAAGTAAATTGATTTTGTTTTTACCATGATGGTTGTTGGTATGTGTCATCTTTCCCTGTCCTTATCTTGACCCACGAGCCTTTAATTTTATTTTCTCTTCCCCTGTCCATCAGAGGAGGGGAATAATAGAGCAGCTTTGGTGGGCATCTGTCATCCAGATAAGGTCAATCCACTACAAGATCACATTTCCTTTGCATTAGTAATTAATTCGCCTAAACCCCACTCTTCCCCAGAGTAAAAGATCATCTTCCCTCAAATAGGAACTGTTTAACACAATCAGTTTATCTCTTAGCCCATAACTTCAGTTAACAGTGGTTTGTCCCCTAGTAAGCTCCTATAAAAAGCATTTTCTGGCAAGCAGATTTACACGCACATAACAGGCACTAGGTTTCTCTATGGTGCTTTGAAAGGACTTTTTATATTACTTTTTTAGGTTCTAATTGGAATTATATAAACTGGTAAACACTAAATTTCAGACCACTTAAACAACTTACAGTATCAATTTTTGCACTTTAGTTGATTGGAGGAGGGTATTGGCAGTTTTATTTATGCTTTTTCTTGTTATAAACAGTGATTTAGGACCCCATTCAAGGTCACAGAAAATTAGATGATGGTAAATACATTTTACTTGTGATGGTAGAATTCATACAAACTTCATCAATCACAGATTCATTAGATCTGGGAGAACTTGTTTTCAGAAAGAATGTTTTTCAGACACTACTGAAAGTTTTGCTATGCTTACTGTGGTTACACATGTAAAAAAAGGAAATGGTACTGTTACAATTTGTACTTTGTTACAAAATTTATCCATCTGATTTTTTTTTTTTAAATGAATTATATTGTATGGACTAAAGAACATATTTTTATTGCCAAACACAACTTTGATTATATATCACTGACACAGCGTTGTTTTCTAAAACTGCACAATGGTTCTACATGGTTCACAGTGGTACATTGTTTTGAAAATCTGGCATGGTAGTAATCTTACTAAAATAATTGGTGTGAGAGCCTAGAGTGATCTTGATATGAATACCAGTTAGCAGAGGAATAACTACAGTTTTTAACTTGCATGAAATGGAATTTAAGTATATTCAAATTCAGCTATCTTGCTTTTCTGCATGAAAGTAAAACACGAGAATGAAATGTTACAAATAAGGTATTTTGGGTTGTTTCTTTTTTGGTTACTTTATTATTAATATTTATTTTGCTTTTTTAATATGGCTACCTGCTTGCACCCGCAGAATGTACCTTATTTTTGAAGCTTTGCAACACAGTGTGGAGATCACTGGGCTAATAACACTCAGTGTTTTCTAAATGTCTGTATGTCTGGGCACCAAAACTGATAATTTCTATTGGGATAAGTAAAAAAAAACCCAACAGCAAAGTTCATTGACACAGAGCTAGATCTAAACCTGACCAAGAATCTGTTCAGTGCACTGCATTGCACAGATATAGCACCTAACTGTATACTACTTTAGCAATGTAAATGGGCACTGAAATATTCTCTCTCCTCTCTGTTTCTGATTACATTATAACGGTTTCTCAAACCTAGTCAACATTGTGCTTTGTCATGGCTAGTGCATGTTATGCAGAATTCAAGCACCTGACATCATGGAGTTTATATCAATATTCTAAACAGCTGTATCATCAAAATGGTCAATTAAAGACTTTAAAATATTTCATCTTACCATTGACTAGCACATTCTCTAGAACAAGAACTGATTTATACTACTTATCTGTAATTACTGATGTATAGTATGAGAATACCTTACAACAACTACTAGGAAGCAGATGTTCTATTTCTTGAGGTAAAAGTAAATGTTTTTGCCTTTTTGAGTATAAAAATACAAGGAAAAAAAGATATAAGAAATTTTGTTCGTGCACAAGGAAGAAATTATATATAGAGAGAGAGCTATAAACCCCCTTGTCTTGGGGTGATTTTATGATAATACTGTATTCCCCTATCATCTGCTTATTGCACAGAAATGGGTTCTGCAGCTTTAAGCTCGGTCCAGGAGAAGGGGTAGAGAAGCCAGGCAAATTCTTCAGACCGGTTTGTGTTCAAGGACTCACACACACTCCCCCATGTCATCACCACAGCAGAGGGAGGGAGCGCCTTCCTGCTTGTAGCCAGCCTGTTAGCTGAGAGGAGAAATTTTCCCATACCGGCATACTGAAATCCTCCGAATTTCTTCTTCTTCTGGAACTGTTCATCTTTGCTCCGGTCTGAAATACCAGAACATTGCCAGGAGCCCCAAACTGCGGCCCAGAGGGAAGGCCCTGGGGCGCCACACCCTGGCTCTGGAGGACCTCAGGAGAAGCCAAGGAGGACTCTAAAAAAATCCACCATCTTTCTCCACAATGAGAAGATCTATTATCTAACATTATTTGTTGGTTGTTTGTTTTTTTTTTCCCTTCTGCCTGCGTGCACCCTGCTTGTTAAACAAACAGCTTTTTTTCACTTTCCTCCAAGAAATTCCTTTCAAACCTGTAGGGGAAGGGCTGCTAAAACCTGCCTTCCATTAGAGGACATGCTCATCTCAGGACATTTCCTCCTAATTTGTCTCAAGCATCCCTACACAGGCAAATAAAAAACCCAGTCCTAGGGAAGTACCACCCTTTGCAAGAACAACTTTTCCAGCTGTTAGAATAGTCACATAGGCCACTGGTGTCCTTTTACTTACATAGAATATGCCTAGCTCTTGACCTAAGTGCAGATCTATCAGGGAAAAAAACTTCACAAAATAATCAGTTAGTTATTGTTGGCGCTACACTGTTGTATAATCTAACACATTAGATCAGAAAGAAAATATATTCATATTAATAATTGTATTAGTATTAGGAACATCAGACTTTTGAATCTATGTTCCGTGGGGGGGAGCACTGAGAAAACCCTAGTGCTTTGGAATTTAAGGCATGTATTGGTTTGAGAAGCATTTTTATCAAAGGCTTTATCAAAACCAATTGCTGGTATACATAAATAAAAATAAATTATGAAGAAGGTTTTGCCACTAGATCTTAAGAGATTTATCTGGTATACAGCATCAAGATCCACAGCATCAAGATCCAGGGATTTACAGAAGTGAAAAAATGGTCTCCTACCTCCTCTTATGGGATCAACAGAAGCCTGCTGGTATTTCAGCTTGAGAGCTAACAGACTTCATGACTTCAATTGAATTTAGCCAACCAAAAGCTCTGAACATTAATATGAACGAACTGCATCTCTGTAATTCAGCTGTATATGTGTATTGGTACACATTTTGAGGTGAAAATTCCTGGATTCATAGGACTCCAGAACCATCACTGCTCACCATCCCTACTGCTTTGATAATTTATGCTTTCCATCCTACACCCTCTGTCCTGCTCACCTGCAAAAGGAAATGTATCATTACATGTTTTCCTGCATATATGCAGAAATTATAGTAAATGTTGGAGAGATATGCAAAAAGAAGATATGGCAAAGAAATAGGATGGTATTTACACATGTAATAGCAGTTTAATCCACTTTTAAAAATGCAGATTAGCTGACAGAAATTTAATAAATTCCTTCTGCTCATTTATGATAGTCAAAGGCACTGCATCAATGTGTAATTCAAAGGAACTGGATAATTTCATAGTACGCTGAGGAAAACTGACTTGGCATAGTTGACTTACTGACACCAGCTATCCTCCTGCTGTCACTTTTAATTCTCTACAAACAATTATCTCTAACATCCTGTACTGCCAGAGCAAATTCACACTCTGTGAATGATGGGGATCATTCAGGACAATAGTATGCATTTTCTTATATAGTACCTGAAAACTCAAAGGATTAAACCAATTGAGCAAAATGACAATTTGAATTTGGGTTTCTAATAAAAAGATTGATCTCCAATTATAATATAGCTATAAAATATAGCTACATTTCTATGAGATAAAAACATATGTATACCTTTAATTTTTTCCTGGGTTAAACACATTTAGATTTTACTTGCATGTCTTCCCTGCAGAGAACATATATATATATATATATATACACATATACAAAACTAAGCAGGGCCAGATACCTCTTCTCAGAATTATTTTGTAGCCTTTGTCTTATATTTTTCTTTTTCTTATCAAACAAAATTATATAAAATTTTTATGGCAACTGTGAGTTTCAAAAAGCCAATATATTGTTAAATTCATTTTATACATCTGGTAAAGCCCACAAAAAGCAAAGCCACAAGCCTGCTAGTGAAAAATAGGCTACCTTTTCTTAATAGAAAAATAGTACCTCATTCTCCATCCCAATTTTTCAGTTTTACATCACAGTAAACTTGTACATATCAATGGATTTATACAGAATGGACAAACCATAAAGATGGACAATCAAAACCAAATCTACCACAGTGAATATTTATAACTTTTGAGAGAGAGAGAGAGAAACAGAGAGAAATTTCAAAAGACATAAAATAATCAGCTAAGTTTTATGATTGGTCATTGTATTAGTCTGAACCTGATCCCATTAAGTGAAAATATGAGGTCTGCAAGAAATTATGAAAGCAAATCACTTATAAACAGCACTGGTCATTCTGTTATAATACATATATTTTAAATACCCTTGTAAGAGCTGAAAAAGGCAGCCTATACACACAAACTCACTCACACAAAAGCAACAGTGTTAAAAAAAAATCAACTGTAACTTTGATTATATGGTGTGCTTGTTTCAGACACTGTTCAAGTCACAACAGGGGCACAGTTCTTAGGCAAAGGATATAGGCTGTGTAAGTCAACTGGACCCTCAGTAAAGAGTTCTAATAGGATAAACAGTTATTCTCAGGGTACAAACTGGGGCTCTCCCAGCACATAATCTTTACAAATTTTCAGCTTACTTGATGATATTACCAAAATGGGATATTATCACTAAAAGAAAGAAGGGTATATACCATCTTTTCATATTGTCATGTGTTTGTATTGGAAACATTATTCTATAATCTGCATATTGACTGAGATATTTGTTTGCCTAAAGAAAAGTTTAAGGGCACACAAAATCTCAAAAGATTGTGTGTTTCTCTTTAGGAGCAGTTGCAAATTACAACTATAGCACTAAACAGAAGGATCCTCTAAAATAACCAATCTCTGTTCTTTTCAGGACACACTTGTGATAAGTTCTCAGAAAACCCCAAAGACATAATTATCAATGAGAAAACACAAGCAAAAAGCAGTGTGTGTGAAACAGAGTTTCTTAGAGCAAAATACTCTACAGAGCCCAGAAGCTGTCAGTAAAAGACTTTACTAACACTAGGAGCAAGCTTAACAGGATTGATTTCAGTAAAATTAGTTACTTGCTTTTATGCAGCACAGACCTGAAATGTGCTACATTAAAAGTGATAAAAGTCATGCTGACATATGGAGGGATTTCAATCACTTTGGTCCACTCCGTATTTTGATGTCTGGGAGTTTAGCCAAATATAATTTTGTGACAGCTGCCACATCAATGGGAAAATATCACAATCAAACCTAGATAATTAATAGTCCCCATCTCTGGTCAAGTCAAGATTACTCAACCCATCCCTGGAACTGTTCAGCCAGGTGGGATGGGGCCTTGGGCAACCTAATCTAGTGGGTGGTGTCCATGCCTAGCTCAAGGGTGGGTTGGTACTAGATGATTTTTATGGTCTCTTACAATTAATTGTATGACTCTATGAACTACTGCAATCAATTTAAGGGCCAAGAGCTTCTTGTCCTGAAGCAGAAACTGTTCACTGGATTGAAAATAGGAAATGATCTAGATAATTTTCATTTGATTCTTATCTTACAATACAGTATGCTGCACTGTCTTTAGGGGCTTTTTGTCTGTGTCTGTCTGTTACCTATCTAATTTATGTATGGGGATCTTGGTAGAAGTGTCCTGTAAACTTGACATTTCTCCTTTCATTATTTATATTCAATTATAAGACTGTATTATACTTTTTTTGTTTCTCCCAATAAGTAGCAAAACAAAAAAGGATACTAGGAAGGTCGTTGGCACTTCACACATATGAAAAACTCAACAACTATAATTCCACTTTATTTTAGCACTAATGCTATGATGCTGTCTATTTTTGTCTTCCACTTCCTATATACCTTGGTACCCCTTCTTAATGACATTTTACCATTAAAGATCTTCCTGTTAAAGAGATTGATTTTCCCCCTTAACTTATAAGTGCACTCAATCTCTTTTCCTAAACTCATAAGGAAAATACGTTCTGATCTTGATTCACCTTTCACTAAATATTATCTGATCACTGGTATGAAAAATATAAAAATCTTTTCATGATAGTTCACATGTCAACTTTGTACATAATTCTCATTTTTTTCCCATCTCAGATCAGCCCAAAATAAATTATAATCTTAATTTTTCACTCCAATCTTCAGAAGGATATGTGCTGTAGCACCAGGTTGGAAGTAGATTAGTGACTTCCATAAACAGTATGATTGTCTTATATGTTGTGCACTTACAAAGTAAAGAACCATCTAGGTAGCTAGCTTAACTTACTGCTACTTTTTTAGACTTTCCTTTTTTAATGTGATTGCATGCAATATTTTTAATATGATATGAGAAAAAGGTAAACATCTCAAATATTTCCAAATTTCTTTTTGATTCTTTTTGATTCTCAGAACAAATCAATTTTTATATATCCATAAGATTTTGCTTTCAAACAAATCATCCAGGACAAGTGACCCTGACTCATGCAGGAGCATTACAAGGAAAAGCAAATGATACTAGCAGGTCACTTGTTGCTGTGGGGGATGGAGACTCTCAAGAGCTGACTTGGTTTTTTCTCTAGGGAAGTTACTTACTTCATGGGGGTTCACATGCAGGATATGGTGGGGAGATAGTCACAGACAAGCTTGCCTGTCCCCCTGACTGTTAACCCTTGCTGTTCTTTCTTGTTCAAATGAGTTATACTAAAAGAGGCAACATGGAACATAACAAATGTGACTACAGAGATCTGGAAGAAATAACCAAGACACTGGGATGCAGGTGGTGTTATCCTGAATCCTATAGATGACAGAAAAGGGTGCAAAAGGAAAGTACACAGTAAGAAACATGATAAATGCATTTCCAGTTCAAAAATCTGTAGTTCAAAATAATATATGAAAGTTCAGAACATTTAATTTTTATGTAATACTCATGGGTGGCCACAAATAAATTACAAAAGAAGATTCTCTGGCAAAGAACAGCAGTTTTTCTATGTTTAATGTGAATTCTCATGAAAAAAGTAGTAAACAAATTGAAAGATACATTCCTTGAAAAACAGTCCATTAAAAACATTACATAAAACCACAAACAGAAATCTAGAACAGGAAAAAGAATATATACTCGCTTTTATTTTATATGGTTTTGTTTTGAAAGAAGACAAACTGACCAATGTTGGTATTTCAAGCCATTACCTTTGGTTTTATATCCTAAAGACAACACACTAATTTCATTAAAAAACCTATAATTGCAAAAAAAAAAAAAAATCTTGTTTGAGTTGATTAATTTTAACTTGTTTCCAATTTCCTTGTTATTTGGAGTAAAAGAAATATTTTTTTTTACCTATTTCATTTGTTACAATTGCTGTGAGCAAGCTTTTGTCGGTTTGCCAATCTAGAACTACTTTACATGAAATAGGAGGTTTATCTTATAACATCACAAAGATGCCTATGATAACATATATTGTAGTTTGCACTAAGTAGAAAACTGAAGTATGAGCAACAGTTCCGAAATGGGCTTAAGGTAATTTTCTTTACGTAACTTTATTACAACCCAGAACTCCTACACTTTTACGAAAACTGACTAATTATTATGATTTTTTTCCCCTTCCCAGGAATAAGCATATTAAATCTAGTCAAAAGGCTGGATATAAAGCAGCCCTTTTTTTCCACAGAGATCATTTGCTTCCCTTATAAATGATCTAGAACTATAGTATTGGACAGGGATTTGTGTTGAGTGATGGTGGGATTATCTGCATAAAGAAGTCTTTTCCCTACAGCTGTATATAATTTCGTATTATTTTTCCACAGTGTCTTGGGGTGACTGTGTCATGTGTATCCCCTACCATCGCTCTATGCCCAAACATGAGTCCTGTGCCTTTAAACTGAGCCTGGGAGAGCAGAGAGAAGCGGCCGGGAGAACTTTTCAAAACAATCTGTGCTTCAAGGTCGCTCTGCTCTGTGTTCAGCTGTGTGGGGAGAAGTGTGGAGGAAGCACACTGCCTACTTTTTTCACAGTCTGTTGAGTGGACTGGGGCATGAATCTGGTACTGGCAGAGACTGACAGAGCTGTATCACCACGGTGTAGCTGGTAAAAAATGCCTCAAGGAGCAACAGAAAAGAGAGATGTAAAAAAAGAGACATTGTAAAAAAAATCTCTGAAAATTAGTAAAAGAAGACCTAAACAGCATCCTATTTAATTCTTGCAAAGTGGTGTCAAGGCATAGCCATTTAACAGGGGTTTTTTTCTGACATTTTGTGTTATTTAACAGTGTTCAATTAAGCAGGCATGTTAGAAATACCAATAAATCACTGCAAGACCTTGATGACTATTGAGGAAATCACTCAGAGATTGAAGATGGTTGAAAAGATCAAGATGTTCTGACACTGCAGATAGTAGAGAAGTTAAGGACAAAGAGCCCACAAAGTGGAGAGATTGTGGTGAACATTGCATTCCTTCACAGAAAATGGACTATTGTGGGGAAGGGGAGGAGGAGAGCAATCTCCTTCAGTTTTTTTCCATTTTGAAGTATTACGCTACCAGTACAAATGTGTCGACTCCAGGTAGTGAAGACAATTGAAGTCACTAGCTTATGCATGAAACTCTTCAACAGAACTAAGAACTTTCAAAGTAGCATCAAAGTGTTTTCCCAGTAGGTAGAAAATATATCTAGATATACCCACAGAAATGTCCAGAATAAAGAAATCAAGCAAAATGGGTGATAACCCTTACTACACAAATTGGATAGATATTTAAAAGGAAGGTATATAATCAATGAAATTGGTTTAATCTTTCAGTGTTATTCTGGACAGAAAAATAAATCATTGATTTGGAAACATCCAATTTATTCCTATCCTTATAGTCTTGGTTCAGCTACATAGATTTACGTCCCCACTGTGTCAATGAATTTTCTCATAGGAATATAACTAATATTGTTATGGCTGCTATAACACTATTCCTGTTTGAACCAACTCTAAGACATCACAATTCTGTTGAGATTTTTCTCAGTTTCCAAAGCATATGAAGTATGCTTCTCTTCATGAATATGATCATTAGCAAAAATTATCTAAAAGCTCTCCTAAGAAGCATTTCCCTTTTCTTTATATTCTGTGATTTGTAGTAGAAAGGACTTCAATAGTAATCCTTTTTGTAATAAGTATTTGGGGCTCAGATAATCCTATCAATGAAGTCTCTAGGTTATTTTAGAATTTTTAAACACTCGGGTCCATTTATCAGGTACAACATCTGCTTGAACTTCTCACATGCAACAATTAAACTAGTTGTTTCAATTTTATGCAACTGAAGGCACCGTTTTGATGCCTTTTTCATTTCCCGGCTAGCTGTATTGCCTTTGAAGCTGATGATTGAGCCACAAATACACAGCTGGTCTTTGCTCACTATTTCCTAATATATGCAGATTAGCTGGAACTAGTAGCTATAGTTCTGGCTAGGCTTCTGGTCTACTGCTGGATGCTGGGAGATCATGAAAAAATTGGCCAAATGCTCAAATCTCACACCAGAATATCTTTTAGGCCAAGGAACCCAGCAGAGCAATAGCTGAAATCACTACCGCTCTAATTTTCTCTGTTTTCTATAGCTGTAAACCTAAAGTAAATGGAAGGTTCTATTATGCTGGCCAGTATAAGGATGTGAAGTATAAAGATTGGTAACTGGGCATTTGTTTTCTTGCTTTCAAGTTATTTATTTTTTTATTTAAAACTGATGAACACCAACACATAAAAAAATAATACATGATATATACATGAATAATGTATAATGTATAACTTTAGTTAATTTTACTTGCAAATTAATGTTTTTAAGCTTCTTATACTGAGAAAAATCAAAATATATCATAAATATTGTATTTCTTATACTCCTTCCTGTAGTAAACCATACAGTCAAATATTTTTCACATTGAGAATTGGATGAAATAACTTCTTGAAATGTTCTTGGCAGGTGTCACCATCCACTCCCACTGAAATCAAAAGGTTTCCTATCAGTTTGTATGGAATCAGTTTGAGACAAGTAAGTTGCTTATCTATTTTATACAGCTTTCACTGGTCTAACTAGAAGCACTCTTCAAAAAGATATATTTCCATTGATTAATTTATATATATCAAATAAATTCAAACATTTTATCCCTTTCCACAGTTTACTTAAACTTTGAGTATTGAGTTTTATTCAAAACACATGCTTATTTTAGCTTTTATAATAACAGACAAAAACGATACGTGTGACCGAGGCAGTAACATATTTTGAATATGAGAGTGCAGGTTCTCGACTTCATACAACATTAAAACTTATGTGTGAATTGTGTTCTCTCACCATAATTAATTCAAGTTAGAAACAGACAGCTGGGCATTTATATTTTCATATGAAGCCTTGAACATCTATCCACTAGTAAAGACTGACAAGAAGGAAAAATATTTCTTTTTTTCATCCCAAATCAAATTGCTTCTAGTTTCCTATTAAAAAAAAAAATTGCAAGCAATCACTTTTCTAAGTAAGCCCAATGTGCAGCTATAATTTGAGAAAAAATAATGCCTACAGAATAAAAAAAAAAAAGAAAAAAAGTGAACTTTTGCTCTTAAGAATCTGACATTCCTGCAATTTGTTGAAGACAAAATTTCTATTCTAAAAAGGAAATAAATCACAACTATCAAGGATAAAAATTAAAATAAAATTCCAGTTATATACTAGAATAAAATATATATTCAAATTCAAGTCCTATGATCTCTCAGTGTGGTAAAATTTAGGTACATGGTGGCTTTAATGTGCCAGTAACTTTTATTTCCTTTGAGATAACAATTAATCAAAAAAATATTGTCATATAAAAAAGAAAACCTGAATAAGCATTTTCTTCTACTAAAACAAAACTTTTATAAAGAAGCCACAGACAAGAGTCAGCAAAACAGTCAGCATCACCTAAGTCTATTACAGCAATATGAATGCCTGCCTTCTTTGAAGAAGGCCATAGATTTACGCTTCGCGTCAATAAGCATCTACAGTGAACTGTGGAGCTGTTTTGGCTAACATGAGCTAAACTACTGCTCTGGAGTAATTATAAATCAACTGTTTCCACATTTTTGTAGAAGTAGGGGATGCAAAATTGTTTTGGCAGCACCTGTCGACTCCACAGAACTCTCTTCTTTCTAAGAGATACTGTATTGGTTTGGCACAGCCTGGTTGTGGGTAGCAGGGGGCCACAAAGACGGCTCCAGTGAGGAAGCTGCTGGAAGCTCCCCACCATGTCCGGCAGAGCCAATGGCTGATGGCTCTGAAGATGGACATGCTGCTGGCCAGAACTGGGCCAATGAGAGAGGCTGGTAACGCCTCTGTGATGGCATATTGAAGAAGAAAATCAAAACAAAGTCACAAGATTTTGCTTCTAGTCAGAGAGGAAGGGGAGGTGAGAACATGTGAGGAAAAACAACATGGGACACCAAGGCCAGTGAAGAAGGAGGGGGAGGAGGTGCTCCAGGCACCGGAGCCCAGATTCCTCTGCAGGCCGTGGTGCAGCCCATGGTGAAGCAGCTGTGCCCCTGCAGCCCATGGGTCCACGGGGGATGCAGAGATCCACCCGCAGCCCGTGGGGGAGGTGCCTGTGCCGGAGCGGGTGGATGCCTGGAGGAGGCTGTGTCCAGTGGAAGAGCTGGTGGAAAGAGAGGGCCCTTGCTTCCAGGCTGGAGCAGCCTGTCCTTGGAGGACTGCACCCCGTGGGAAGAGACCCATGGCACGGCAGTTTTGGGAGGACTGTGTGCCTGTGGGAGGGGCTCACGCTGCAGCAGGGGCAGTTTGGCTGCTGCTCGTGAGAATGGACCCATGCTGGGGAAGTTCATGGAAAACTGTCTCCCGTGGGAGGGACCCCACGGCCTCACAGGGAAGGACTTTTCTCCCAGAGCAGTGGAAGGAAATCTTGGTGATGAACTGACCAAAAACCCCCTGCCCTGCCTCCCTGTGCTGTCGGTGGGAAGGAGGGAGGGCCTGGGGGGAGAAGGTGGTTTAAGGGCTTATTTTATTTCTCATTACCCTCCTCTGATTCTGTTAGTAATAAACTTCACTTAGTAACCAAGGTTGAGCCTGTTTTGCCTTTGAAATATTTCTCCTGCTCTCCTTATCTCACCCATGAAGCCTCCATTAACCCTTTTTTTCCCCCTCTTTTCCTTCCTTTTGTCCAGCTGTGGTAGGGGAGGGTGAGCGAGCAGCTCTCGTGGGTGTCTGGCGTTGGGCCAGTGTCAAACCATGACAGATACTCATGGGCTGAATAATCATGATGACTTTGGGGGGTTTTGTGGTTGGTTTTTTTGTCTGGTTTGGATTTTAAATCTAGTGCACACGAGTTATCCATGAGACACTTCATCAGACACATATTTAATTTCTCCATATGCAATACTGGGAAGTAAAGAAGGAAAGACGTTTTAATTCCAGATGAATGATCATTGAAACCATAACAGTGCCAAGGAGACTAACCTCTGGTGCTTAGTAGTCATTTCCTTTATAGACCCTATATGGGTATTGGTTTTATCTCTCTTTTTTACTAGTTTTTACTGACTTTTATTGTTTTATTAGTTGCTGTTCTCATGACAAACCTTATTCTCTCTTTAATCAACATTCACTGATGAAATACTGTGTTTAAAACCAACTGTGATTAAGTTGAATTTTCTACCTCTGTAGCTTTCAAGCTCTTTTTAACTTCCACAAGCTGTTGCAATTGTTAGAAGAAACAAATCAGGGACCATGAAAACCTCAGTTTTGTAGAACTATTGGTAAATATTACTTTTAACCGACCTTGATTTTACAGTAACTAAAAGCTTAAAGTAGCTGTATAAATAACTGATTCATCCTATCTTAGTCTTAAGTTCTTTTGGGGTTGAGTTTTTAAATTTTCATTTGCATTTTAATTTATGGTGAAATTCAAACTCACACTAGAATTTTGGAAATATAATTCTCTGTTGAATTATAGAAGTTCTAAAGATACTGTGGTTTTTTTAATAACTCTGCTTGTTACTGTGTATCAAACCTTCTCTCTTGTCTTTCCTAAATGTCCCAAAACGTAGTTCAAAACAAAAGAAAAGAAGATTTGGTTTGTAATTATGGCAGAGGGGAAAAAAGC
Source organism: Aleadryas rufinucha (assembly GCA_013397815.1). Lineage (NCBI taxonomy): Eukaryota > Metazoa > Chordata > Aves > Passeriformes > Aleadryas > Aleadryas rufinucha. The sequence continues at coordinate 67,215 of VZTH01011318.1, forward strand.
TTTCTGATGAGAGTTAGCATTCCTGGAAATAGGCTTTTTTAATGCAAATACTGCGAGAACCTGCCTGTACTTGTGCTGCAACCTGGACAATGTTACTTAGGAGGAGCATTATGCATGGGAGACATACAGTTTTATGCTCTAGAATACCCACTAACTAGCAAGGCATTCTCCATCATTTACTTTTATGAGCTTCAGTTTCAAATTAATTTTACAAACTTAATGGTTTGGGAAATTATTATGGGAAACAATAATTTAGAGTTGACCTTTTCTGAGCTACCTGTTACTTGATTGGTTTAGCTAGCAGTGTCTTTAATTGAATTTGTCAGCAACAAAAATATGTGTGCTAACAGCTGCTAACTTAAATTTTATAATTATTGTTATTACCTTAGATAAAAATTTAAGCAGGCAAAAAAAAGAAGGGGAGTAGAACAAAGTCACCTATAGTGGCACAGAGTGAATGTCTCTATGAAAAAGTTTTAATCCTCATCGCTTCTTTAGAAATATGTTTCTGCTTTAGAAGAAGCTGCAAAAAATATTTTTCATTTAGTGGAAAAAAAAAATCAAAAGCTATACGTGAGATGATGTGGGTAAAAAATTATTATATGTGTGTTATTTCCTTAGCCAAAGCTTCATATAATCATCAGAAAAAATACTTTAAAGTTCAGTCTCAAATTCTGCATATCTTGGCCGCTGCTTACCAGTTCAAAAATGTGTCTTTGAAGATGCTTGCTGCACATGGGTCTGGGCAACCCCTAGTACCAATACAGGCCTGGGAGTGAACAGATTGAGGGCAGCCCTGCTGAAGAGGCCTTGGAGGTTCTGTTGGATGAGAAATGACCTTGCAGCCCAGTTCTGGTCTGTATCAAAAATGGTGTGGCCAGAAGGTTAAGGGAGGTTATTTGATTCTGTCCCTGTACTCTGCCTTGTGAGATCCCACCTGGAGTGTTGCTTCCAGCTCTAGGGTCCCCAGCATAGGAAAGACATGGACCTGGTGGAGTGAGTCCAGAAGAGGCCACCAAGATGATCAGAGGAATGGAGCACTTCTACAAGGAAAGGCTGAGAGAATTGGAATTGTTCAGCCTGGAAAAGAGAAGGCTTTGGGGTGACCTAATTGAAGCCTTCCAGTACCTGAAGGGAACCTACAAGAAAGAGGGAGAGAAACTATTTACAACAACATGTAATGACAGGACAAGGGGAAATGGCTTCAAACTTCAAGAGAGTAGGTTTAGATTAGATATTAGGGAAAATTTTTTTACTGTGAGGCTGGTGAGGCACTGGAACAGGGACCCCAGAGAAGCGGTGGATGCCCATTTCTGGAAGTGTTCACAGCCAGGTTGGATGGTACTCTGAGCAACCTGGTCTAGTGAAATGTGTCCCTGCTCATGGCAGGGGAGTGGAACTAGATGGCCTTTAGGATCCCTTTCAACTCAAACCGTTCTATGATTCTAGGAAATACTGACCTCTTCTTTGTACAATGGATTATAGGAGTAACATCTATACCTGTTTTTTTCGAAGGAGATATTCTGAATAACTCTAATTAAAATAGGACAAAGCAACCAGACAGCTGAATTTATACAGAAAAACATTATATCAAAAAATGAAATTCATTTCCAGATAACTCCGTTCTCATTTCTTAAATAATTTGACATTGATTTTTGAGGAGGGAATTCTTGGGTTTTGTTTGTTTGCTTGTTTCTAAAGTATCTCTTTGTCATTAAATCATATTGCAAAGAGAGGAATCATGAAATGTTTCACTGTCTTGTAGTCTGAAATAAAGAATTTTTGGAGAATAAAACAGTATATTCATTCAAATGCACTATTTCTTTCACCCCATCCGACAAACCTTTTCAAACTTCTTTTTTTTTAATGGTGTTTCGCTAATTTCCTGCCATAGAAGTAAAGGAAATTTTATATGTTACTTCTAAATAAAAAACTATTTGCAGAAACATGACATTCACCAAGGGAATTGAATGTATGTGAAACTATCTCTAACCCAAACTAGGGGCTGCCCAGGAAGGTTCATTAGGAAGAGCATTGCCAGCAGATCAAGGGAGATGATCCTGCCCCTCTACTCAGCCCTAGTGAAGCCTCACCTGGAGTGCTGTGTCCAGTTCTGGCCTCCCCAGTGCAGGGGAGACATGGAGCTCCTGGACTGGCTCCAGTAGAGGGCTACAAAGATGATTAAGGGACTGGAGCATCTCTCTTACAAGGAATTAGAGAGTGGGGTCTGTCCAGTCTCAAAGAGATAAGTGAGGGGGGACCTTATAAATGTCTGTGAATATCTGAAGGGAGGGTGTCAGAGGATGGACCAGGCTCTGCTCGGTGCTGCTGAGCAGCAGGACAAGAGGCAACGGGCAGAAACTGATGCTCAGGAGATTCCACCTGAATATGAGGAAGAACTTCTTGTGTGCAGGTTACTATGCACTGAAAGAGATTTCCCAGAGAGGTTGTAAAGTCTCCCTCACTAGGGATATTCAAGAGCCATCTGGATACAATCCTGTGCAAGGTGCTCTAGGATGACCCTGCTTGAGCAGGGAGGTTGGATCAGATGACCCAATGTGGTCCTTTCAATGCTGACAAATTCTATGGTTCTGTGATTATCAATTAACTACAAAAAATGCATAAAAATCAACTTGATTGAGAAGAAAGCTGATTTTAGACCTAGTTGCATGTAATCACTGCTACTTTCAGTCAATAAAATCAATCTTTTCATATAAGAATTCTGATATTATATAAAAGTTGGAAATTAAAACCTGAACAACAACAAAAAAACCCCATCCAAATTTACTAAACAAAAGGATTTTAACAACTTTTTTCTTTTTTTTTTTTTTTTAATGCTTCTAAACTGTGCTGTTCTCTGCCAAAAATATATAGAAGGAAAATAAACTCTTTTGCTACAAAGTTTTGGCCACTTCCACACAAAACATTTCAGACAAAAAGGTGTTCTCTGTGAATAATGAATTAATCTTTAGGCATACAGAACCCTAACCAGACAATAAAGTCTCTCAAAACTGTACAGGATCTAAAAACAGCCTTTTTGGAACAATCAATACTTTTTCTTTAAGTAATCCTAACATCTAGGAAAACTGGTGAATATATTCACTAATTTTTGTACTCATGATTAAATAATATACATACGATATTTATAAGAGAAGATTGATATATTTGTATAACAGGTTGCACTAGAAATATTCTTTAAAAAGATCGGTCTCTCAATAAAATTACTTATTATAAAAGACCAAATGCTACTAACATGCTAAAATTAGACACAGATCCTGTGCTGCATGAGTTCAGAATTACCTGGTCATGAAAAGTAAAATTATAGTTGTAAAGAAGCAACATTTTCCTTTTTATTCAGATTATATTATTATAACCTCTGTGTTGCAACTTTAGATTGCCTTTTGTGACTCATCTACAATTAGCACACAGCTACTGAGAAATACTGACCTGTATTATATATTTCCTTGCACTACTACTTGCTATATGTGATACTAACATTTGTTTGGAAAGAAAAATACAGATTAAAAATGTTTTCTCTTTCATTTTACTGAAAATCATCTGTAATGGAATATTATGAAGAAAAAAATTCAATACCATCAATAGATGCCTGACTAGTCCATGAAGATTTTGTTTATTCCAGTTTCTGTTCACACAATGAAAGAACTCCAGAAGAATTAAATTACTTGAAGCACGTATCATTTTGTGGACAAAAATATTTTCATTGGTAATGTTTCTGTACTGTATTGAGATTTTTTGCAATTCCATTAGGTTGCTTTCTTAATCACTATTCCTTCATTAAAAATGACTGCTTGACTTGTCTTATTCTCAATTTCAGTACGAATATTTTTATGGATAATATAGATTTTTATCAAAAAAGAGGTTATTTTTTCATAATTTTAAGCTTGGTTAAGTGGTGAAGTGAATTTTGTGCTGATGTTAAGTAGATAAATGAAGCAGAATTTTTTAACCACAGCTACAGTATTGTGTGGGCATGGGAGTGTTCATTTTTTTCCCAGGGCTCCTCATCAGTCTTGAGCCACAAGACGCAAAACTGCTTATTGACTTAAGATGCAGTTGACTCTGCATAGATGTCTGATCTTTGACCTTTCTGTTGTGATTGCAAGATGTGAACTGTTGTCATAACATGCAGTTTTTTGTAATGTGGTTCTTTATCCTCATCTTTTGAACTCACTCCATCATCACATTTCAGCTAGCCAAATAACTGTCAAACTAAAAGAATGTTCAAACTGAACCAGTCTAAACTGGCTTCAACAATATAACCTAGAGGTTAAAGCTTGAATATTTTTATTCTAACTTGCCAAGCTATTGAACTGATAGTGTTACGAATTTTAATTCTCATATATTCTTATCACTAATAAGAATTTCATCATAATATCTTAATAAATAATTCCCTCCTTTAACGCTATGATCAAAAAATTAATAGACTGCATCCTATATGCCTGTATCTAGATTTTTAATCTTTTTTATCAATCACAAAAAATTAGTTCTAAATAATGAAGACGCATTGTCTCCTCTTGCATGTATCTTAATTATCATGAAAGTGCAGCAGACATACCTCTGTTCATCCAAATTTAAATATGGAATCTGAGAAACAATGAATTCTGAGGGAAATGCTTTGTAGTTCTGCACTACCAAAATTTCACCCTTAAGGAGAATTGTACGTTGACATTTTCTGGGATGAAACTGTGCTCGCCAAGCAGAGGAAAACAAAGCACTGAATTTCTGTTTAAAAGAAATCAATACATAAAAGAAGCAGCGTCTATTCAATTTTCAACAGGCTTTTCTATGATTATGAAGATTTGCTAAATTACTTTCTGTAATAGATAAAGTTTTCACAATTTGGATTTATTTTGTTCTGTAACAGCTGAAATGAAAATGAATGGAAGTTAAAAAATTGTATATCATTGTATATATGCCACAAATACAGAATTCTTAAACTAACATAAATATTAAAACACTGAAACTTTGCTATAAATTTGGACCCCTTTTTTTCTTCCATTTTTAATTTCCCTTTTTTTTTCTTCATTGCTGTTAATTCATTCCAGGGAATTTCTTACATTTGATAAAAAGATAGGATTTCGGCCTAGGAAATTGTATTTATTCCAGATCTGAAATCTTGAAGACGTGGGAATCTAGCCACAGACAATCAAGAATTCTTTAATAGTGAAATATATATATTAATAAATAGTTCACATGTATTTAAAAAAAAGACTAATGCAAGAGACTGAAATAATAAATTAGATTTCTATTTATTAGATTTTACTTTAAGATGTGAATTTGTTCTGACAATGTGTTTATTAATTTGGGTAAAATACATTACATCTAAACTACTTATATTTTTACAGTAGGAAACACCAACACAAGGGGATAATTTTATTACTTTCAATAAGAGTAATTTATATTTTAGCTAAGAAAATTAGATAAGAGGATGACGTGATTTAGATCACACTTTTATCTGTTCCAAATCAATTTCAAAGGTGAGGAAAAAAAAAACCTTGAAAAGGAAACTTTGTATCAAAATGGAATTTTGTTGTTGGTATTAACTCCAATAATTAGACACTGCTTGTGTGACATCACTTTCTTTAGACGACAATGTAGTTAGTGACACTATTCTTCAATGATATCACAAAGAAAAGTCACTCAGAAGATTGATCAGAACAAATATCTGCCTGGTTTAAAAAGTAACAGGCTATGGGCTGGGTGAACTTCATATATTTAAATCAGAAATTATTTTTCTTGTTTACTTTGTAAATTCTCCATATTAGGAGAATCCTAATCCTCTCTTAAGATCTAGAGTTTTGAAAGGTTTTCTTGCACTCACTAAATTCTGGAACATGAATCTTTTCATATAATAATTATATATAACTGGAGTTGTAAAACTATTCTTGTATATGCTATCTTGCTATCTAGCTTAGCAAAGCCCGCATGGTGTTCCATTGAAAGATGAAGATTTGTATTTTCCAGCACTCAAGCTCCAACAGTAGCACAAACTTTGACTTTATAATGAAGGAAAAAAAAGAACAAGCATGGCATATTAAGACCGAGAGACATGAGCCACAATTGTCTGAAAGATGACTCACAGTCATTGGGCCCTTCATTATTCAGAACTTTTTTAACACCTAGGAATAAGTTACCATCATTTTTGTTGTCTTCACTCAGTATTTAAATGTAAAAATTAAAAATAATCCTTTTTCAGATGAAAATTCCTGGTTAGAGAGTGTTATATAAGAATTACTAGAGTCTTGCTAAGATAACAGAAGTTATGATGTAATTTAGTAGAGCTTCATAAGAGTTGCATATCCTGGGAACATTGACAGATCGCAGTAACCTCTTAAATCTATAAGCCTTCTTTGCAGTCAGAAAAACAAAAGCATTTAGAGTTTTGTCATACTCATATGGGTGTGGGGATGGAATATTCTAGACGAAGTCTGGCAAGTAGTTGAAAAAAAGATTACTGAAATTTGGAAAGCTGACAATATCTAACATTCCTCAGTGACTCATGGTCTACTAAACTAATTACAATAATCACCCAGATTTCCAGATGTGTAGGAACCTAGGATTTTTGGAAAATAGGAATTGAACATATAGGAATCAACTACTCTGTTCATATGATATAAAGTTGACCTGTAAATACAGAGCAAATCTCATGCCTCTGTGATTCAGACTTCCTACATATGAAATCAATCACGGATTTACAGTTTTGGAAATTTGCCAAGGGAGTCTGGAAGACAAGTTTGTGAGATGGGCACTGAAGGATATTGTTATAGAAGTTAAATCTGAAATGACAATTCAGCTGATCAAAGTAATAGATCTACACCAACTTACCGCCTCACCAGAATGTCCTCATAGCACAGTTAATGACTGGAGGATTAAAAGTGTAAGACTCTTCCAGATTTCCCTGAAACAGAAAATCAAACATGTTTTATGTGTCTTTCTACAGCAAAACCAATAAATTCTGAAGGGTTAAAGATATAGAAAAGTTAATACACTGATGATAAACAGCTTCTGCAAACAGTAATCATTGAAAAGCAGCAAAACAAAGTGGAATTTCTAGAAAAACTCTGATGTGAAAGAATATAAATCATAGTCATACACAATTATTTGTATTGAAACTATCTGTACTTGATTGAAGTGCTTATGAAACAGTTGTGTTCCAAACACATCTTAGTCGTAAACACTTTCTTGCTTGGTCACTGCGCTAGACCAGCCCTTTTTCAATGTAGTATTTTTAGTGCAAAAATACTGTTTCATAATTGAACTTATGCTATTAGCTCTTTAAATATACCAGACATATCACCAAAACCTGCAGTACTTGCACTGTCAGTATGTCATTTGGTAAATTACCTTAGGTGTATGAAAAGAGAACTGTAGCCTTGCCAATAGTAAAGTTATCTCTTCACATATCACAAACTAGTGTCAACCTCTACCATATGGATAACCATTAAGCCATTTAGCTCTTTCTCACTAGCAGTCAAGCTTAAGAGGTGAACCTGTAATAACCTCACAATGTTCAACAAGGCCAAATGCAAGGTCCTGCACCTGGGGTGCAGAAATCATCAAGCATAAGTACAGGCTGGGTGGAGAATGGATTTTGAGGAGAAAGATTTAGGGGCATTGGCTGATGAGAAGAAAAACACTACCCAGTAACGTGCACTCGCAGTTCAAAAAGCCAACTTCAGCCTGGGCTCCATCAAAAGTGGTGTGGCCAGCAGGTCATGGGAGGTGATTTGTCTCCCTCTACTCTGCTCTTGTGAGACCCCATCCAAATCCGGGGCCCCCAACAAAAGAAAGATGTGGACCTCTTGGAACAAGTCCTAGAGAGACACACTAAGTTGACCACAAGGCTGGAGCATCTCTCCTATGAAGATGGGCTGAGAGAGTTAGAACTGCTCAGTCTGGAGAAAAAAGGCTTTGAGGAGGATTTGTAGCACCTTCCAGTATCTGAAGGATTCTTTCAACAGGGCTGGGGATGGACTTTTGACAAGGGCATGTAGTAATAGGCCGAGGGAGAATGGCCTCAAGCTGAAGGAGTGTACATTTAGGTTAGATATTTGGAAGGAATATGTTGTCCAACGAAGTTATGGACTCCACATCTGTGAAAGAGTACAAGGCCAGGCTGGATGGGGACAACTGGTCTAGTGGAAGTACAATTGGTCTAGTGGAAGGAATTCCAGGCAGGGGGGTTGGATCTAGAAGATCTTTAGGGTCACTTCCAACCCTTACCATTCTATCAGTCTGTGATTCTGTGATCTTTCCTTTGGGGTAAGGCTGGGAAGGGTAGAACTGTTCAGTCTGGAGAGAAGGCTCAAGAGAAAACTCACCAACACATATAAACAACTGAAGGGAAGATGCAAGAGTCAAAAGAAGGCTCTTTTTTTTATTGTCTAATGACAGGACAAAAAGCAAAGGAAAAAAGGGAACATAGACAGATATATATGAATATCAGAAAACAGCTTTTTTCACTGTAACTGAATACTGAAGCAGTTTGCCTAGAAATGAATGTGGAATATTCATCTTGGAAATACTGAAAAGCCATCTGGACATGGTCTTGGGCAACATGCTTTAAGTAGCTTGAGCTGAGAGGTTGGTCCAGATCCAACCTCGACCACTCTGTGATACTGGGATATTTTATTCACAGCACTCATGAGTTTGTGTTTTATGCACCCACCTAGGCAGTCTGGGATTGATAACCACCTTCCAGTTTTTTATATATCTCAGTCATGACATTCAAAAATAACAATATTCCTAACTGATTTCGGAAAGAATAAAAGTAAATAGCAATAAATGACCAACAGTGATCAAGAACGTTTCACCCTAAAAACTCTCTTCCCTGAGACTATTTTCTTTTTGTCATAATACAGTAACAGTTGCAGTGGTTTTGGTTTTTTTTTTAATGTACTGCATATGCAACATGAAGACAGTCATTGAAAATAGGCAGGTAAAGAACTTTTGTTATAAGCAAATGTTAAGTAGTATAAAATACAAGGGGAACATAGGTTTGGAATATTTATTTAATAAGATCTTGCAGGGCCTTCAAATGTGGCGAAACGGTTGTAGATGACAATGGACTGAGTCATTTGCTTATGTCAGAAGCATTTCAATATCTGCTTTATTTTTCACAGTCAGACTGGAAGCAGAGTGAATAGAAATACACAAATAATAATGTTGTCAGTGCTGAAGGCTTAATGACATGGTTCAAATTACTACCTTGAACACATATCTTGTTACATTTTACCATTGCTGCCTTTACGGCAGAGATTTCTTAGGCTGCACTATACACTGGTTAGCATTTCCTTTATGTGTATAAAAGCATCAATTTTTTTTTAACTTAAGTTGCTTAATTAATCATTACGTCATAGGAATGCTGATTAAGCAATATGCACTCATAAAATATGTCCTGAAAACTGGTGCGCTATGCATTGTTCCTTTCTCATAAACACATATGCAAATACAAGATTCTTCAATTCTTTTATCAGTTCCCTTTGTTACTCTATGCTGTGTATTTTAGCTGTCTGTATTGAATTTGCTTGGTCCAATTACATGGGCTTTCATCACCTGAAAATTATGACCTGTCCAGTTCACTAAAAGACTGTTTTCACATTCAGTACTTTCCCTTTCTGTTAATAGTACTATTTTTACTAACTTTTCCTTAAAGAAAGCAGCAAAAAGTAAAAATATTGCCTAAAAAATATTTTTAATAGACTAATTTGTTAAACTGAGTTTATATAGATTAATTTATGGTCATTTTCTTGAAGAGTAAGAAACATATTCTGTTAAACATATAAAAGAAAGAGGAAGAACTATTGCAGAGTTGTAGTAGTGGGACAGTAGTGGGACAGCTGACAGACTAACTTTTTCCTATATTTGGAGGCAGGCATGCCTTTTACCTCCCTCTTCCCCTGCAGTTTTTCTTTATCTACCATTCCATGGCTCTTTTCTATTCTTACTCAATTTCTTTTAATAGTTTCAAAGTTAGGTCTCATTCAGTTTTCCTCTCAGTATTGAGGATATCAGTATATCAGCATAGCTTTGAACTTAAATCACAGATGATAAAATCTCAAAAACTGACAAAATCAACAGCATATCTGAATATCAAAGGGTAGTTCTGGAAACTCATCTATTTGGTTTCCTAAACTTGCAGAAACAGAAAAATCTCTATCACTGGCTACTGTTTATTTAAAAGAGAAAAAAAAAAGAAGAGGATGATGGGTTATGTTGCTAAAAATATAACGGGAGTAATATTGCTATACAGCCCCACAGGATCAACAGGCTTGTCCCTGCTTCAAAATAAAATAAAAGCTCTGGGGAGAAAAGACATGGTCTGCGCTGAGTGGCTGCCAGGGGACTTCGGAGACAGACGTTGCTCTTAGACCCTGCATGACCATAGCCAGGCCTCTCTCAGGTTTGTCACTGGTAAATGGAGTTGAGAGTCTTCTGCTATGTCACTGACATGCCATGTAAATAAAATTCATTGAAGAATACTGTGAAAGCATGTGAATCTATGGGAATGAAGGTAACTAATTTCAATCTGACCTTATTAAGACTAATTCTCTTGTGGTTGTCGTTTAGTCTTTTTAATAATCATTACTGTATTGAAATTACGAAAATTTTAATCCATTTTGTTCCATGCCTTAGGTAGGCAAAGCTAACAGCTAGCATGGAACAGATAGAATATCCTATCATGCTTTCCTGTCCTGTCCACTGTTATTCCCCTGACAGAGTCCATGAGTCTAAAGAGCTCAGCACTGATACTTAGGAAAAAAGAGTCGCATTTTCTGCAAGTTTACTGTGGCAGTGGCCCAACCCACGTTCCGTGTGACATCCCGTGGGTTGATTTCCCCGCCCATGACTCCGCCTCTGAGGGCGGGGTTGAGGAGGAGTCTGAGATCTAGCCTTCCCGCCCACTGGGCGGACCTGGGAATATGTCTCCTCCCAGGCTTCTAGACTCTTCTCCTGTCCCCTTGTCATTATTGGTTCTGGCAACTTATGTTTAATAATTAGCTCATTGCTTATTCTATTATGTTCTGGAAGTTTCTGTTGTTCTGTAATAATGATTGGTTGGTTTTGAGATGTTCCGCCCCTTGTGTTACCCCATTGGATACCTGTCATCCCTCTTTCATTCCCTTATTGGTTAATCCTTTGTTCCTCCCTTCGCTCCTCCCCCCTATGAAGGAGCGTGCACAGCCTGCTCGGCAGGCTGTCCTGGCAGCTCCTCCATTGTGCTCGGAGGTCTGTTGGGCGGTCAGGCTCAAGTTGTTGGTTCCCTCTGGGGACGCAATAAACGCCTCGGAATACACCAACGCTTGAGTCCTCCTTTGTTCTTTGCCCTCGTCCGCCGCTCTTCTCCATTGACGTCTCGCCTGCCTTATTGGCTTTTGGCTACAGAACCCTGGGCGGAGCACAAGCTCCCCAGGCAAAGACCTGCACGCAATCCGCTGTACAGACTCCTGTGGGGCACGGAGTTCCGGCAGTGTCCACAGCGGAGGACACTTTACAGCTGCCTGCAACGCCACCGGGTGGCTAGTGGCCAGCACGGCAGTTTACCTTTTTGATGGCAGTCTGGTAGATTTTATACCTGCACAGGGAAAGGGGCAGAAGCATATAATTTGGTATTTTTCTTTTTATGGTAACTAGATTGTAGCTTGTCTTTCTTTCAAAAGAAAAACTGCTCTCAGATATTTGGAGGTCACACCCAGGGACAGACAAAGCTCTTTAACAACTGAAAACCTGTCAGGACAAATGACATTGTAGTCAAGCCCATTTTTTTTAAAGGAAACAGTGAGGTTGTATATGTGGATATAGCACAGAATAGAAAATGAGGTCCTATATGGACTCATGAACAAGAAGTCACTCCTGTGCTCTAGAAAGGAAAGAAACACCTACACCCAAACCAAAAAGTAGAGAGAAGAGAAGGAATTAAGTAACTGACTTATAATTAACTCGATGCCCACAGCTGTCATGCTGAATGCACAATGTCGTGCTCGATGTCTAGTTCTGAGTAACATCATTTAGATGCTGGAAACTTGCACCAACATAATGCTGTCTGTAACATTAGATAACTTCAGATCTAGATTATAAAAAGTGTGTAGAAAACCTTTAAAATGGAAGGACTGAAAAAACAGAATATCAGCTTCATCGCAAGCAGGACAGGGGAGCTAGAAGTTGAATCTTCTACAGGCTGGGGTTACTTAGTCTGATTTAGAATTAGTGTCAAAGAGTAGACTCCATGCTTCTATCATTTTACTAAAAATGTTTAAAGGGATGAAAGACTGCATAAAACTTTGGTATATACCTTGACTTCCCTTTTCATAGTGATTTATTTTCCCCCATATAATTGAAAATGATTTTTATTTAGAATTTTTTGACAAAGAGATATACTGTCAAAAACTGTTTTCTTATTAAAAGCAATTTTTTCATTGCTGATACAATAACTGGCATCAACAACATCTGATAGTCATTCTCAGGATGCGTGAGTACACCTTGTTTACTATCATCCTTAGAAATATGAAGTGTGACAAATATGTATTTATGAAATAAAATTTAGAGTAAAATATTCCTTATCTAAACATTTGCTTTTATTCAACAACATCAAGAGATGTGTCTTTGGCTCTAAGCAGCAACATGAAAGAGGAGGAAAAATATACACCCCTCAAATTAAAACATGAAAGTGTGAATAATGAAATCAAAATCAGTATTTTCAATATTCAGAAAATCTGGTACCTGATTTAGTTCAATTAGTTTCCTTAGAGAACAAAACTACAAAACCTTGCAAAAAGACTAGACAAACCAGGAGAAATTAATTTTGGTTTAAAAGCGCCAGAGTATTTCCCACTTCTAGACGTAGTGTCGTACATGCACATGAAGGATAATGAAATAAGATGATTAAGGATTTTGTATCTCATGTGTTTTATGAGAAAAAGAGATACTTTGCCCTTAAATATTTTCTGAATATTCTCCTGATCCCTCATTCATGATTAATCCTGGCCATTCAATGTCACATATGTATTTAGTCCAGAAAGACAATAGCAGATGATGAAGCTAGGAGAGGCCTATTAAGACCTCTCACTTGCCTAATCTCATTTTTACAAACAGACTGAAACACAGTCTCCCTCTTAATGGTATGGCAGAGGCAGGCAGTCTTCCAGGAATGATTTTACAGCCAAGTAAATCAGTGTTTCTCCTCCTGTAAAGTCATTCTCAGTAGTATTGCTATTAAGAGGTAGCACGATGAAGAATAATATCAAGAAACATGGCATTGTCCCAGTGGGAATGTAGTAGGAAGCAAAATAGAGGGGTTTCAGGCTGCTATTTGGAAGAGATTTAAGCTCTAGTAAACAGGACCCTACAGAGAGATAAAGGGAAAATGTGTTTAAGCCTTTTTCACCTATTAGAATAGCATCAGTGTTGTTTTACCTTCCATTTCACAAAGTTGGACAATTTCTATTCCAGTGCTGCAGCAAACCCGAGCTATAAAAAGAGCACCTAATTCAGGAGATAAAAGAATTAGTAGGGCAGATCTCCTCTAAGAAAATAAGTGCCAGTAATAATAATATAAATAATACAAATACTAACTAGCATTTGCTCTTCATGAGACAGAAGTTCCTGCCAGACTTATCACCAAGATGCGATAAGTCTTGGCCGAGGTGAAAGCAGCTGCCACGGACAACCATGGATGTCAGGGGCTAGGGCAGCCCTTATGGCCTGGCCAGTTGCAGGGCCCTGCCCCTGCCCAGTTCCACTGATGTCCGGCCAGGGCCCTCCGTACCTCTGAGTGCCCATACCTGTCCTGCCCATTCCTATCACTGCTGCAGAACAGTCTGGCTTCCCCACCACCTCTGCAGCACTTTCCCGTGCTAGGGGAGTGCACTCCACAGGCACACTGCCCAGGCTGGTGTATCTGCAGCCCCTAGATTGTCCTCCCAGGGTGTCCCCAAGTTCCTAAGCCCCTAGCTGAGTGTGGAGGCTGGGTGCTAAGGCCAAGCCATGGGGAAGGCTCCACAGCTGTGCCAAAGGCTGACCTACACCCCACTCAGCTGGGAGCCAAGGGGTCAGGACTCACAGCAGTGCAGAAGCTGCAGTCAGACACTATGAGGCCTTGCCCCACAGATGTGCCAGTGTCTTCCACTGTGATTCCACTAGAGCCAGCCGCAGTGGGGCCTAGCTGAGGGCCCGGGGCTGTGCCCACAGCTGCAGCTGAGTTGGTCATCAGGCTCATCTTTCCTTCTGGTCCCTGTCACTGGAATTCTCTGGGCTGACCCATGTCTCCCCACCTCCCTGCTGCTTCCAGGGCCTCCTTTTGCCCCTGTGCTTTGCCTTAATTCCATAACCTGGCCCTGGCTTGTGTGACTTTGTCATGGGCACCTGCTCCTGCCCAGGCTCCAGGTCCCACTCCAAAATGGAACAAACTGAATTTAAATTGTTGTTCTTCCTTTGTAGGAGTGGAACAAATATTTCCTCCTTGTCAAAAATTTTTCTTGCTAAACCATTTGAAAAAATTTGAATTTTCCAACATGTTAAAATTTTGATCATGGTCTTGCTTTTGCAGTAAGAAATGTACCTAACGTTTTTTTGTTTCGGGTTTTTCTGCTGTTTGGAAAGTTATTGCATAGTGATCTGGGGGCATTGACACCAACTTGTCTCTTAATTGTTCTATTATCAAAGCACTATCAAATCAATTCCCATATTAACTTTATTTTTTTACAAAGCCTCTAGATTAATATACTGTCTAGTCAGTAAACTTTCTAAGTAAACTTTCTAAGTAAACTTTCTAAGGTGAAAGTTGTTGATGAACATTTTCTCGGAGTTCCAGGCATAGAAGACATCACAGCTAAACAACTATTTTATATGAGCTAACTTCTGCCTTGGAGAAACTGTGGTAGGGACAATGGTCTTTATTTCAAATACAGCTAAAAGTTACTCTTTTATGAAACCCACCAATCTTCTTCGTATAATTAAGAATTTTGTAAATAAGATGCACATACAAATTTCCTTCAGTTCTTGCCCTTATTTTTTTATCCATCTAAAAATATTTTATTTCTATGGCTATTTTTGTTTTCAATGGCTTTTGTTTAAAAATTCTGCTGCCATATTTCCTTTATATATCTAATGAATAGATATATAAAGTTTCCTTTATATATCTAATGAATGCAAATAGTACTCAACAGCAATTGGCATTTATGAAAATGGCATATTATCAGATAGAAATTGTTTATCAGTACCTATAAAATAATAAGGAAAATCTGCTACTAATGGGTCAACTGATAAATCACCCAAAAGCTACAAAACGGGTATTGGTAAAATGAATTAACAAAAAAAAAAAGTTAATGGTGGGTTGAGAGAAACCACTAAAAAACCCAAACCAAACCAAACCAAAACAAAACCAAAAACAAACCCTGAAAATTTTGCCATTATTTCTTCTGGTCATACACCATGAATAAATTATAAAAGATATCCTGGAACAGGACTGCAGTGAAATTTTCCTTTTTGTGCAACGATTCTACCTTTTTTGGTTATTGTTTTTAATTCTGTTTTTTGGGGGTTTTTCTTCTGTATTTTTCTATTGTCTAAATAAAACATCTGACATACTATGGAAAATGTCAAATAAGTACGTATCATAAAGTTATATCTTGTAGGAAAAAAATTCATATATCTATTAAATGTACTACAGTTATACAGTGCATTTGCCAAAAATCTAGATATATGAATAGAATTGCCCACTGCAAAAATTCTTGATGAGTGTTTGAAAATTGAGAACCCTACTTTAAGTCCTTTAAGTGATCATGTGGTCCAGTACTGTCTGAGTGAAGCCAAAGTTCCCAAGACAGCTTTACAAATAAAAGCCAAAGTGTTATTTTACCCATTCCTTTCTTCTCACATCATGTCACAACTGTACCCTCTCTCTCCAACCCTTTTAAAATATAACCTATTTCTACAGGCAATTGATACAGGTGATCTTAGACCACAAATGATAGAAAATGGAGGTTAAAAGGAAAAGTCTATAAAGTCAGAAAAGCTTATTCAATGGTTACCAGTGTAACACTTCCCCTGGTATATCCATTCTAAATACAACATAGGTAAAAAATTTTCAGCAGGTAATTGAAAACTCTTTAATAGTACTTTTATACAAATTCATGTTTTCTAATATAAGTCCTTTCATAGTTTTCGGTTAAAAAACGCAACATCCTTTTTTAGGCTAAACGAAAACAAAAGCTCTGCAGCAAACAAAATTTGTAGTATTAACTGCCATGCTGAAATATGGATTACAGTTGCATTGTTTTAAAGTAATCAAAAATATTTTTTATCTCTCATATTTTTCAAAAAACTCAGAATATGTTTGGATTCTTTCAGACTTCTGCATCATTAGCCAGCTTTAGCTTTACTTACAAGTCCTTTAAATATCAAATAACTAGGAAGTTGATGGCAGTGGAAGAATTATATATATAATCCTTTGATTATATATGTATTTTTGATCATGCTTCTTATGCATAACAATAATTTTATTATAATCAGGTACATCTGAATCCTAGAGCAGCTTATTCATGTATTAAGGTATAGTTAAACAAGAAGGTCTGCAGAAGAGGGATTATTTGCATGATCAAGTCAAGTCTATGCATAGCTGAATTAACTGTAGGGTAGTGCCACAGGCAGTTGCTGTCTCAGTTGTTGACAGGGCTTTTTTCAGCAGAAAAGAAGAGTCATTGTAACACTCTTTTTTAAAGACAGATTTTAAAAAAAATCAGTTAATAATTTATAGGAAGCTGCAGCATACACTTAACTTGAGTTAATTGGATTATTTTTAAATATCCTATTTGTCAGTATCCCTTTAACAGGAAGACCCTGTGATCTGTGAATAGAGAAGAATGCTTGAGTAAGACTCTCCTTTAGGGAAGCTGTGTATATCCTGTCCAATACTGCTTACACTACACATGTGCCAAGTAAGAAGAATGACTATGAATGACAAATCCACTGCAAGGAAATCCTCACAGATGCTCAGTAAAAGCCAGAATAGCTTCAGATTCTTGCAGCTGTTTAAGGAAGTTTAGTTTAAGTTTAGTTTAAACAGTGCATCCTGTCACCTAAATGCAAATTTAACTACAGCTTTGGTCCACCTTCCTTTATCTGAATTGTCAATATGGTAAACTAATTGTGATGGAACACATGCCTCTTGGCTTGGCTGGTTTCAGACAACTTAGTGATACCAGTTGTGCTTGGTCATCTTGAAAATTAAAACTGGAAAAGAATAGTCTGTATAAGCAATTCAGCCATCAGCTGGAAAAAAAAAAAAGAATTTCTTTACAAAATTTCCGCTTAATATGATTATACATCTTTAGTCAGAATTGGAGTAGGTGGAGAGTTGCTGCCATCTGCTGGAAAGATTCCTTTCCTGACTTTAAAATAAATAAAAGTGAAGGCTCTTTTTTACGAGTAAAGTAATGAAAGATTGAAACTATTACCATTGATGAAATTTAGGTGCTTAGCACCTGTGTAGCCATCTAAATGATCATTATTCTAATGGCATCAAGAGTGTAAAATTATGAAAATGTGGACCTAAATCTCCTTGCAATTCAATGTCTGAATGGAGGACTATATAATTAAGCCATATTCACAAATATGAACTGGAGAGCACAAATCCTTCCAAAATGGGAGAATAGAAGATGCAAAAAGAGAGGGAAATTAAAGACAAAGAGGTCTTTTCAGACAACCATTTGTTTAGTTTTGTAGGATAAATCTCAGTGCTGCAGTGTTATTTATTATGATATGTAAAAATATTAGTCTAAGAAAACAAAATTAAAATCCCAGTGTTATGGACAGGTAGCGGGAACCTCACAGTGAGTACTACTGGATTTCTCCAAGACTTGGCAGTTTCAGTTATATGTTGTTTGTAAACAAACAAACAAAACCAAAACCAAAACACACTAGTACTGTCCACCTGCCAGGACACTACTCTTAAGGTCCCAAAACACACATAGTAGTCAGCACTGCAAAGACATTTTGATGCTGAATGTTAGAATAAGCACTACCATGTATCTTACAGGGCACTGGACATTTTTGAAGAGCTTTTCTGTCTTCATTCTCACTTCTGTTTCACCTATGTATAGTCCCAAATTCAGACAACACTCAGTATTTCTTCCCAGCTAAATGCCTGTAAATGTTAATTTTATATCTTCCTGATGAGGATTTCAAGACAGCTGAGTTAGATGTTGAATGATTTAGATGGAACTGTGATTTGGACATGAGTACACAGCCTCATAGATTTGCAAGTTTTAGCCAGAATACCTGAAGGAATACATATTCCACAAAAAAAAAAAAAAAAAAAAAGAGAGAGCGAGTGAAGATTTCCTGGTTAGTCTTTTTGATGTCTTGAGACTACCAGAACTCTACTGGTGTTGTAATTTCATTAGCCTATTTTCATTTGCTTAGAAATAATGCAGCTGGGAAAAAATTGCAGAGCAGGATGGAGTGGAAATGAGACCAGCTAGGATGAGGAAATCAAGCCAGCTGAACCACTTAGAATAATATAAATACACAGTGAAGGAATATGGTAAGAGGAACTATGATTACATAGTCAAATGATAGATTGATATCAGGCTATCATACCTGAAATATTTGTTGTCCCAAGAAAACTTACACCAAATTAAAGTGTAATTTAAACTGCATGGCAAATAATTTATTTCCTCCCAGTCTGGGGGTTTAGAGTTCATATCTTTTACATCTCATCACTGTCACTAAGTAACGAATACCAGCTGGATTCGTATTATTTGTAATATTAAATTCAGCCCACTGGAATTTCAATCCAAGGATTATTTATGGTGCCCTACCTTTAACTTTGTCTTTAGGTCCAGTGTTCATTACCTTGATACTGACAGCTTTAGAGTGATCAACAGATGAAATGTTCTTGAAGAACACTTTTTAAATGCACTCGCAGTGGCACACCTCCACTCATTTTGTCAATTTATTCTGATGAGCAAGAGCAGTGTGTTTTCCATCTGCATGAGCTAAGTTTTGGAAAATATAAAATTTGCAGATATACTTTGTGGTTGGCACCTTCCCCTGTACTTATTGTATTCACATCATATTCTCATGTCTCTACAGGGCCACACTAGGTTTTTCTAGGAGTTATTTGGACAATTGCAAAGAAAAGCATTTCTCAAGAAGTGGGGTGCATCTTAATGGGAAATGTAGGACAATACTGATCAAGGGGTACACCAGTTACCTGAAGCAACTACACTGATATCAGTGTGATACTGTACTTGGGCTAACTAGAGAGAAAGACATGAAAAGCAGACATAGGAAGATGCATAAAAAATGAGATAAGGAGACCTCTTCGTAATCCTTATGATTAAAATTCCGACATTCAGGTTAAGTTACTAACCTTAATTGTAACTATGTATTTTCTGAAGTCTAGAAGACTTATGAAAAGATTAAATGTCAGAGGTACACTCAGTTTCAAGGTATGCATAGACAAATGTTACGCAAACATTTTATCTAGAAATGTCAAAAAGATCAAGAGCTTTTGAAAAACATCTTTCTATAATTTTATGTAACAATGCAGTGAATCTGTGACACACACGCAAGAAATTGAGAAACTACTCAGTCTGGACAAAGTTGTTCCCTGTAAATAAATGTAAAAAAAGTGCAAGGTAGGTTCAATCTCTTACAACATGAAAAACTTGTCACTTCACAAAAGAACTTTGTATTTAGCTCCTCGATCTATTTTGAAAGTACTCAGTCCTATCAGAAGCCATGCATGGATTAGAAAATCAGAAACACTCAGATTTTTGATACCTTCTGATCTTAGCCATCTTAATTTAATACTACTCAAGAGAAAAAGCAAACTTGCTGCCTTGCTAAAAGCCACTAGTCTGTGCTGTTGTATAAGAAATCTGTATTAAGTCAATTCCTTACCAATACAATTTGTAATGTTAAATAATACCTACTAAACATTTTGCATGAGTTTTAGCTTTTATTGTCCTGTATCTGCTATATCATGACAATATTGAATTAGAAAGTATGTCATATTCAAAGCATCAAATTTGTTTTATTTCCATTTTGATATTTTACTAGAAGTAAAAAAAATGTATTTTAGGCTAATGGGTAGATTTTCAAGCTAAGGGCTCTAATAATTCAATTATGCAATAGAAAGACTGCTTAATGATTAAGCTAAAGCTTCAAAAGGGTGTTACTGCTGTGGCAATTGTCTTCCATTATTATACTAATGTTTTAAGGGACAGAGGAAAAAAAACCTCATCCCAAAGGTAAAAATATTATTGATAGCCTTACAGTACTAATATATAAATAAGAGATTTTTTTCTTATATTTTGTGTCTTTTCACAGACTGAAAACTGATTCTTGCTACATTTTGGCAACAGATTTGCAATGGAGACTATAGAATATTTTTGTTAATGTGACTTTTGGCTTTAGAGTTTCCTTTTATCCACATGGACTTATTTTAACTGTATTATAAAATAAGGCACAATAAAAAAGAAGCATAAATATGAAAAAAAATACCCTTATTTCTGATTAAAAACATGAATTTTACAGTCTACCATAAGGTGATTTCTTCGCTGATGACACTTATAAGCAACTTCACACAAAGGATGGCCTTCAGTATTTTCTTTTATTATCTCAGCAAATAATATCTTTATCAGCATATAAAGATAATCCGTTCTTGTCTACCATACCTATACTCTATAACTATTTCCACTTCCCCTGTAAGTTACCTCTGTCTGTGAAAAAATCTAAGTATAAATGAGGTATTAAGAGTATAAATGTTTTACTTATATTTTTAGTTTTGAAAGAACCAAAAGTATATATAACTTTCAAGAGAGTAATCCTGGAAAATATGTGTGCTCATCAGATGTTAGTGAATTCAGAAGGACCATCAGACTTTTTTGTCACATCGTAATTTTGATTCCTTGTCAAAAGAAAATATCACCAGAAGTCTACAATTCTGGACTGTCTATCCAGTTAAAGTTTATATACTGTGCGATTCTCTTTTTCTTTTTCAGAACCATTCCTGTCACACAGATCCTTACCTTCAGAAGTTTAATAAGCTCAAATTATAGACAAGCAATCTAAAGCATTTGCAGGTAATAAGCAGATCAAATATTCATGAAAGTGGGTAATTCAATTTTAAATATCCGTGGAAAGTTTGTTTCCATGGTTGTTTTACCACCCGCACATTGCTGAATGTCACATGAGAAGTATTTGAAGATTTTACAGTAAAAATCTCATTTTGAGTGTCAGTGCAAACTTAACTTGCTTACAATTTGGATACCATCAGTTATTTAGCAGCTTTATTCAAACACTACACAGATAGGAAATATATATATATATTTCCATTCCAAAAAAATTGAAATTAAACAATGCATGAATTTTTCTATGTCCTTATTTCTACCTGATCATTATAGTTACCATTCACAGGACTGAGTTTGAAACATACTTATTATTAAAAAGAAAAAAAGAATTAAAGGCTTTAAAGTTTTGATGTATTCAGAGAGTCTAATGGGACAGTCAAAAGCACAAATCCCAATCTATCTCTTTCCTGGTTCAATTTTATGAAAGGAATTCTCACAGTCTGTATATAATCCAGTTCCAGACCTCAAGGATAAATGTCAGTCCATGGGGAACTACACAAGTGTCATTAACTTTAAATGTGTCATACTGGAAATATTCTCATTGAATTCATACATACATGCTCTAATCACCCTCTTGTGGAAGACTACACTCCCAGGTTTGTAAGGTGGGATTCACACTCCTTCCAGCCTAAAAATTCTATTGAAATAAATTGTTTTTCTGAACCATAATCTGGCATACTGATCTGACCAAAAGTGTGTTATTACAACTTTAGAGTATATTTCATTATTTTATAATGAATAGTTTTAAAACCGTATTTTCATAATTCAATAGTTAGAATTACATATTGCAGCGATTAGAAAGCTATTTGTTCTAATTAAGCTAGTTTGCTAGTTTTTTCAAGACTTATTTGCAAGTGTGACAGGATAAAAGCATACTATTGTAGCTCACTATGAGGAAAGCCAAGTCCACCACTCAAGTGGACCTAAAGTGAAGAAAAAGGGTAAAAGGAAAAGTTTTGGGTTATGTAGGAGGAACACCAGGTCTGCACACTGTATTTTTTAAAAGCTAAAATATTTTGATGTCTTGGTTCAAGCATACTGACTTGCTTAATCTCAAAATGAAACTTTAAGTTAGTGAGTTTAGTCCTGAGGAGAGTATTTTTTGCCTTCACTTTCATGTGCATGTGTTCATTGCTTTATAGAAAAATATACTCCGAGGTTATGGAAGCACATATCCACCCAGAGCCTCTGGAGGATCGCATTCTGGAGCAGGTGGGTGTGTCCAGAGGTACCCCATAAGAAGCCTGTTCTGGAGCAGGCTCTGAGCAGGACCTGCAACTACATGGAGAGAGGAGCCCACACTGGAGCGAGTTTGCTGGCAGGACTTGTGACCCCGTGGGGGACCCACACTGGTGCAGCCTGTTCCTGAAGGACTGCCCAAAAGGGAAGGGACGCATGCTGGAGCAGTTCATGAAGAACTGCAGAAGTTATACTCAGAAAGTTCATGAAGGACTGTCTCCTGTGGGAGGGACCCCATATTGGTGTAGGTAAGTGTGTGAGGAGGAAGGAGTGGCAGAAAAAAGTGTGATAAACTGGCCGCAATGTCCACTTCCTGTCCCTCTGTACCACTTAGGAGGAGGAGGTAGATAAGTTAGAAACTTAGTTGGAGCCAGGAAGAAGAGAGGGAAGATTCTGAGTTATTTGTCATTACTTTATTCTGATTTAATGGAAAGTAAACTAAATTAACTTCCCCAAGGTCAGCTCTGTTTTGACCATAATGATAGTCAGTGAGTGATCTCTCCCTGTCCTTATCTCAGTCTGTAAACATTTTGCACTGTTTTCTCTTCCATGTACAGCTGAAGAGGGGAGGGACAGAGCAGCTTTGGTGAGCACCTGTCACCCAGCCAGGGTCAACACACAATATATACCACTACCCTTTTGAAACGGCTTGGATGTTTGTTTCACACACTTTTTGAAGGGTTTCAGTGCTAGAGCTTTGATCTCTGTAATTGCATGGGAAACTCTACAGGTGTAAAATTAGTGGATTTATAAGGACTCATCACACTGAGGTCTCAGACCCCTTAGTTTCCTCTGAAGTGAACCTCTGTATGAGGTCAGGACCTACAATGTTATAGAGGAACAAAGTAAGAACTGGTTATAGAGTACCAGTTTTGTTTGCTTTGGCAATCTGTGTAATCCTAAATGAAATTAAATTAGAGGCATGCATCTAAGTAATCTACTCCACGATAATAAAGTATTACATGCAAAATATGTCAAAAATCCAGGCAGATTCCTCAAGCAGATTTTACTAGTTAAAGGTTTGCTATATGCTGGTCACATTTTCAGTCATGTGACAGTGACACACATATCAGGTATTTGAGGCAGTAAAATTAATCAGTTTAAGAAAATAGTCTTAATTTTAAGATATATGTCTGTAAAGAGCATAAAAATTCATAGAGACAGTTCTGACCATTGTCAAAGCTAGTAATTATATATGAATTAATGTAGAGAGAATATGAATATATAAATACTGCATTAACTTTCATGAATTTTTGCACCAGTGTAACAAATCAGTTTTCTGTGTTCAGTACTTGTAAAAAATGAGACTGACAAGAATTTTCTAATATTCCTTTAATGAAGATTAGCAATGTTAAATTCCAATTGTATTTCTTAGCCATCAAACTGTTTAGGAACTAAAGAGTATTTTCAGAGGGCTAGTAAGCAACCCTGCATCAGTGGAATTTCTCTGGCTGCCTCAAGTAATTTCTCTGCTTCTTCAAGGCTTCTACCCAACTGCACTGACAGAGGCCGGGTCTTAAGAAATTAACATGCTATTCTATTATTTATTAATCTTTAACAGTGACTATTGATTTTCAAGGCTTATGACCAGCAATGAGAAGTAATGAAATACATAATGCAATGGTATAATAAGGTGGCCTGAAACAATCCAGATTTTTCTATCCTCAGGTACCATGCTGTATTAGCTGCTGCCTTTGTGCATAGCTTTTTTCAGTTTCCTTACTCCAACACTAACCTGCTTTCTTCTCTAGATATGATATTTTGCCATTACTAACTGGTTTTTTTATGCAAAATCCATCATATCATAGGTAGCTCTGCACACATGCACACCTTTTCTGCTGCCAGAAGTGCATCAAGAGTTTCCAGCTCTTGATGGCTAATTGGTAATGTTTAGGAATGTTTTTGTAATATATTCAAAATGAGTTCTATGCCTTTCACAATGCTTCCAGAGTAGGGAACAGAGAAAAAACAAAAAGGAAGAACACATTTCTGGCCACAAGAATGAACATGTGTAGTCTTTTATCGTACTCTGTCCTCAAGCCTCATTAGTGAAAAGAAATCCTCCATCTCCACTAAACCTCCCACTCCATTAGCTTGTGGTTTTTCTCCTTGTTTTGATACAAGAATTAAAATTAAAAAGTAGATTTTTAGTTACTACTTAGATGTGAGAGAGGTATTAAATCTGTTTCTGTAAAATAACAGATATTACAAGGTTTCTTAAACAAACATTATAAACCGTAAATGTATTATTTATTTTAAAAAGGAATCATAATAAAATCCAGAACACAAAAGCTTTATGGAGAACCACAGCAACAGGAAACTGATGTCAAAAATCAAACTGGTGAAAGGCAGAAATCTCCAGAAATGGAGATAAAGTAGTGATCTCTCTCTCAAAGATCAAAACTACTGTATATTTTGCTGAGACCAAGATTCTAAATTTTGCCTTCTGGAAACTGCTGTTAGGAAGGTTTCCCCAAAGGACTGAGATATAGGAGAATTGGAGTAATGATGTCAGGAGCTAGAATGGACATACGCAGTTTTAGGATTGAAGTCCTAGAGCCACAACAACATCTGCAGAGACAGACTTACGTGTCTTTGCAGTTGTCCAGTATGTCTTCAAAAAAAAAAAAGGTTCAGCTTGGATAGATCAGAAAAAATACGTCTTTCCAACTGTGGAAACAGCTCCCTGTCCAATGCCCAGAACAGGTGCAAAACAGCAGTTGCATAGTTGGCAGTAATATAATGCAAACAACTTTTTTGTTATTTCAGCTCCACGCAGCATAATAAATTATGCCAATGTTACAATGTTTTATGCTGCTTTTTTTTTTTTTTTTTTTTTTTCAGTTGGAGGAACAATGCTCCCACTTTTCTGAGCAGTTTAAATAAAACCTGGACTAAGAAAGATCCTCACCAGATAGAAGGCAACCTTGCACTTGTGGCACAGAAATTCTGCTGTGGATTTTGTCCCTGCAGGGTAGATTAAAATTAAATTCTTCCTTTATCATTGCTGTTCTTTTCTGTTAGAGCTGAGTCTGCAGTGCAAATCTGATACAGCATAAAATGCTGAAGGCTTGGTAACATTAACAGAATTGGAGTCTGGTGGTTAACAACTCCTAAGTCTCCTGCAATATTAATTCCTTTTCCCCTGCTTTATTCCTTTTTATCCATTTGTTCCAGCTTCTCAAGTTATTCTTTTAATTGTTTTCCTTCTTTTCATCAGGAAGAAGTGAAAAATGCTTGCCTTTTCTTACTAATATGTGTGATGTGCTCAGCATACACAAGTTGTTGTAACAAATCTACAAAGATTACTTTGTCAATATAGAGAGTATCTAGCACACAAAACCCAGAAAAAGAATACTTAATATAAAATTGTTTGCTTTGTGAAGGGAATAATGGAAGAACACAAATAGATAATAATCTTTTTTCAACACATGTTAATTTATTTTCTTAGTTAACTGTCTCAGAATGATGAAATAATTTCAAAGAGAAATTTGGAAGAGACTTTGGGAGGCCTGCTGCCCAACCTCCTGTTCATAGCAGGGTTGACCCTTAATTCAGACAAATTTGCTCAGGCTTTTGTCCAGCTGAGTCTTGAAAACCTCCAAGAATGGAAATGGTGTAATGACTCTGGACAACCTGTTTCATTGCTGGGCTGTCCTCCTGCAGAAAAGGCTTCTCTTTCTTTCAAGCCTGAGCCTCTCATGTTAAAGCTTGTTTCACTGCCTTCCAACTTCCGGCCACACACACCACTGTGAAAACTCCGACTGCATCTCTTCTTCCCCTTCTATTGGTGCTGGCAATACTGTTGAGTACCCCTGAAGCCATTCTTTCTCCCAGCTGAACCAGCCCTGGTCCCATAGCATATTCTCACAGGGAAAGGGCACCAGGCCTCATCATCCTAGTTGCATCCCTTGAACCCACTCCACTCTGTCTATGCCCTTCACATATTTTAGGGATCACAACTGAATGAAATATCCAGAAATTGTCTAATGAATGTGACATAGAGGAGTATAATCCCTTCCCTTGATGCCCCTATTCATAAAGCACAGTATATTTTTGTACTTTGCTGCTGGGGTGCACTACTGATTTCATACTACTGTACTACATACATAGTTTCAAAATATGAGTGCCTTAATCCATCTTTTCCATTGCATTCTTTTTTTTTTTTTTCTTGAGAACAAGTAATTCAATCCTTGCATTACACTGAAAAATTTTAATCACTTCCTGCACTGCCAGAGAAACAGCAGTTTTCTTTACCTTTTTCAAGGGACACCATACTGCTTATACATCCCAAACTTCATAATCCTTCTCTAAATGTTCTAATAGTGATCTTCACTCTTCTATATCAGTTGTATTATTTCATCTTCTATCTACTTCACTGCTACAAAATCATTCCTTTTTCCCAGATAGGATCATTACAGGTACCCTGAACTATCTTCTAATTGCATTATAGATACACTGGACAGTTTTTCCAGTTATTTACAGCTTGAAAAATTATGCCATAACTACTTCACTGCTGTTGTTATTTTTACTGTCAGTGGTGATTGTCTGTATAAAAAACCCCAAAACAATCTTGTCATGTTATGGTCCTTTGCCACTCTATAAAAAACGAGCATGTAAACTAAAATAAACGAAAAAAAAAAAAGGGAGAAAGAAAACATAGATGTATAAATTTGTATGTTCACTATAACACTGCAAGGCTACTGCTTTGTGTTTGAGCTGTAAAGAATATAAGGAAAATTGAAATAAATTCCAGACCAGAGCTAACATGTACCTTATGTCTGTCTACAGACAGAGGAATATAGCCAATGTCTACTTCTCACAGAAGTCAATATTATTTTATATTAAAAAGAGGATAACATAGAAATTCAGTGCAAGAGATGATTATTTAGAATCACAGAATCATGTAATATACTGAGTTGGAAGGGGCCTATCAGGATCTTTGAGCCCAACTCCTGGCCCTACACCGTTCACGCCAAGAATCACACCATGTATCTGAGAGCATTGTCCAAAAGCTTCTTGAACTCTTGTCAGGCTGGTGCTGTGACCACTTCTCTATTCCAGTGTCCAAACATCCTCTGTGTGAGGAACCATTTTCTAATATCTCACCTAAACCTCTCAACTCAGCCATTCTCTCAGAACCTGGTTACAAGAGTGGAGAGATCAGTGTCTATCCACCCACTTCACCTCATGAGGATGTTGAACAGTTCAGTGAGGTCTCCTCTCAGTATCATCATCTCCAGGTTGAATAAACCAAGTGACCTCAGCTGCTGCTCATAAGGGTTTCCCTCTAGAGTCTTCAGCATCCTCATGGCCCTCCTCTAGAAGGTCTCTAATAGCTTTGTGTCTTTTTTATATTGTGGCACCCAAAACTACCCCCAGTAGTCAAGGTGAGGCCGCCTCATTGCAGGGAAGAGAGGGACAGTCCTCTCCCTTGCCCAGCTGGTGATGCTGTGCCTGATGCCCCCTCAGGACACGATTGGCCCTTCTGGCTGCCAGGGCACTGTTGACTCATATTCCACTTTCTGTCAATAAAGACTCACAGGTCATTTCCTCAGTGCTGCTCTTCAGCCTCTCATTCTCCAGTCTATCCACACAGCCAAGGCTGCCCATCCCAGGTGTAGAATCCAGCACCTGCTGGTTGGTGATTCACTATCTCTCTAATTTGTCAAAGTCTCTCTGCAGGGCCTCTCTGCCCTTGAGGGAGTCAGCAGCTGCTTCCATTTTATTGTTGTTTCAGACAGACTTATTATTTCTTCAAGTCCTGCTTCCAATATCTAGCATTTATTCCAGCAAAGGCCCTACTACCTTAGGAATTTTAGAGCTATTTTCTAATAATGAGCACAGTATCCAAGCTACATTGCAGAGATAGCACTAATACCATCCTTGATTCTGTTAACTAAAAGGTGATGTTTCCCAAGAATACTTTGAACAATCACTTCAGAGCAAATTGTTTCACCCCATCATAAATTCCAATGATTTTTTTCTTTTCTTCTGAAGAAAGACTGGAAAACATAACTTTATTATCATGTGCACTGTCTTCTCTTTAGCTGTCATTTACAGAGTTTGATACTGTTGTTTTAAATTGACATATAATCTTTAGTACAGTATCTTTATAAAGGAAATTTGCATCAATTATATTTTTCTTTCCCTTTCATTTGCTTTACTCCAAGAAAATAATTACCTTAAAAAATAAAAAAAAAATTACCTTAAGATGTGTATAAAATCGTCATTGTGGAACATAATGCTGTATCTCAAAGAAATTCCCCCTATGGATTCTCCTGAAACTGACAGTGAAATGTAAGCAAGCTCATGTCACAAACAGTCTGAAATAGTGATGTATGTGAAAGAAAGTATGATCATTAAATACTGGACAGATCCTCCATGCACTTCAGTACTATCAGAGGACATTCTTGACTTTATTAAGTACAAGGATAAGAAAAAACCCAAACATTAGACTGAATACTGATGGTGTGAAGCTATTTCAAGTGTGAGTAGACAAGACATCAGGTCTGAAGATGAACATGCTTTGTTGTTTTATTACATGGTTCTGTTTTTCCTAAGTACTTTTATCATCTATAACATTTTCATTTGTACTTCAAATTATCTGTATCTGCCATAAAGCTACTCTGAGCCTTTATGTGAAGATATTCTCAGTCTCTATTTTTCTTAGTCTTATGGACTCAGAGTACATAGAAAATTCTGTGGGGAAGGTCTATTTCAGAACATTTTCTAGTTCTTCTAAAGCTACAAGTGCACTAAGTCTTGAGATAATACAAAAAGGAGAAAAATATTATTTCATCAAAAAATCATTGAAGACAAGGTTATTTTGTCCTTGATTGTTTAACAATCTCCTTGATCCAGTACACTGCTACGTGGGCTTGAGGATCTGTCCATGCAGATTGAATTTCAGGAGTCCTAAAAAATTCTTGAGGAGCTTCATTTAGTCATTCACTTATGCTTTATTTAAGTCTTCATTTAGCCAAACCAACACTGAAACTGACTTGAGGATATAGNACAGTTCAGTGAGTTCTCCTCTCAGTATCTTCATCTCCAGGTTGAATAAACCAAGTGACCTCAGCTGCTGCTCATAAGGGTTTCCCTCTAGAGTCTTCAGCATCCTCATGGCCCTCCTCTAGAAGGTCTCTAATAGCTTTGTGTCTTTTTTATATTGTGGCACCCAAAACTACCCCCAGTAGTCAAGGTGAGGCCGCCTCATTGCAGGGAAGAGAGGGACAGTCCTCTCCCTTGCCCAGCTGGTGATGCTGTGCCTGATGCCCCCTCAGGACACGATTGGCCCTTCTGGCTGCCAGGGCACTGTTGACTCATATTCCACTTTCTGTCAATAAAGACTCACAGGTCATTTCCTCAGTGCTGCTCTTCAGCCTCTCATTCTCCAGTCTATCCACACAGCCAAGGCTGCCCATCCCAGGTGTAGAATCCAGCACCTGCTGGTTGGTGATTCACTATCTCTCTAATTTGTCAAAGTCTCTCTGCAGGGCCTCTCTGCCCTTGAGGGAGTCAGCAGCTGCTTCCATTTTATTGTTGTTTCAGACAGACTTATTATTTCTTCAAGTCCTGCTTCCAATATCTAGCATTTATTCCAGCAAAGGCCCTACTACCTTAGGAATTTTAGAGCTATTTTCTAATAATGAGCACAGTATCCAAGCTACATTGCAGAGATAGCACTAATACCATCCTTGATTCTGTTAACTAAAAGGTGATGTTTCCCAAGAATACTTTGAACAATCACTTCAGAGCAAATTGTTTCACCCCATCATAAATTCCAATGATTTTTTTCTTTTCTTCTGAAGAAAGACTGGAAAACATAACTTTATTATCATGTGCACTGTCTTCTCTTTAGCTGTCATTTACAGAGTTTGATACTGTTGTTTTAAATTGACATATAATCTTTAGTACAGTATCTTTATAAAGGAAATTTGCATCAATTATATTTTTCTTTCCCTTTCATTTGCTTTACTCCAAGAAAATAATTACCTTAAAAAAGAAAAAAAAAATTACCTTAAGATGTGTATAAAATCGTCATTGTGGAACATAATGCTGTATCTCAAAGAAATTCCCCCTATGGATTCTCCTGAAACTGACAGTGAAATGTAAGCAAGCTCATGTCACAAACAGTCTGAAATAGTGATGTATGTGAAAGAAAGTATGATCATTAAATACTGGACAGATCCTCCATGCACTTCAGTACTATCAGAGGACATTCTTGACTTTATTAAGTACAAGGATAAGAAAAAACCCAAACATTAGACTGAATACTGATGGTGTGAAGCTATTTCAAGTGTGAGTAGACAAGACATCAGGTCTGAAGATGAACATGCTTTGTTGTTTTATTACATGGTTCTGTTTTTCCTAAGTACTTTTATCATCTATAACATTTTCATTTGTACTTCAAATTATCTGTATCTGCCATAAAGCTACTCTGAGCCTTTATGTGAAGATATTCTCAGTCTCTATTTTTCTTAGTCTTATGGACTCAGAGTACATAGAAAATTCTGTGGGGAAGGTCTATTTCAGAACATTTTCTAGTTCTTCTAAAGCTACAAGTGCACTAAGTCTTGAGATAATACAAAAAGGAGAAAAATATTATTTCATCAAAAAATCATTGAAGACAAGGTTATTTTGTCCTTGATTGTTTAACAATCTCCTTGATCCAGTACACTGCTACGTGGGCTTGAGGATCTGTCCATGCAGATTGAATTTCAGGAGTCCTAAAAAATTCTTGAGGAGCTTCATTTAGTCATTCACTTATGCTTTATTTAAGTCTTCATTTAGCCAAACCAACACTGAAACTGACTTGAGGATATAGATCTCAGAATTCAGTGGTTTTACTATTATTCTTATTAAGCCCAAGATTTTCCTAAAAATACAATTTAGATTATTAAATATTTGCTAAGGGTAGAGTCACTTTAAGGAAAAGTACTTAAAACATGTGATACTGCAAAATATTGTGAATTTCAGAGCAAATAGGGAAAAGTTCTTTCTTCATAGATTGATGAGTATTGGTAAGGCAAAAAAAGCATATTTCACCATCAACAGTTACAGTTGTAAACAAACAATGGAAAATATTAATGAGAAACAACATTTTCTTGCAATAGTAGAGACAGTTTTACAGGCAGAACTAGGTGCTAATTTCTCAACTTGTGAAGGGTTTTCACAAAGTGAAGTGTCTTCTCTTGTCTTGAACCATCTAATCATTTTATTACTACCCACATATTTTTGATACATACCTTTTGGGATAGCGTTTATAAGAAAAAGTCCCACAACAAAACCTCCATTATCGCTGATGGCGATATGAGAGAGGGCCTCCTCCATCCTGGGGGAGGCCAAAAGTCCTGGTCAGAAAGTGAAAAGATGAGCGGTGTCTCCAAATTTCTTGCTTCAGATAGTTGTTTTAATTAGCGTTTTCAGGGAGACAGAGTGCCAAGCGTGGCACCCTGTTAGCAGTTCAAGAAAGGCGCGGAAAAGAAGAGCTTATCTCAAATTCTTGCCCATCTTAAAGGCAAATCCCCCAACAGAAGTCTGAAACGAAACATATTTTCTTTTCTCTACCAATACTCTATAACCTCAGCTTGAATATCCGGAGGAAATGCGGATATTTCTGTCCAATCAGTCTAAATCACTTTGCTGCAGAATATGGAGGTGTAGAAGAAGGAAAAAAAAAACATGGAAAACAACAACTGTCCTCCATTTTGGTGTTTTTAGCTACTGTCTATTCACTACATAAACAATCCTAAAATCTCTAGATTTTTCACTCTGGGACATCACCACAAACTGCTCTAACATTCAGTTCAAACCATCTTAGATTCAAAAGTTTCCCAAAGAGTTGGCAGCTTCCTCCATGGATAGAGGTCAAAATACACCCTGTCCAGGGGGGTCACACGGCTTAAAACAGGCAGAGGAATGTCCTCTGCATTTTGGATATCAACACTCCTTTAAGTTTACCAGTTTTTTTTTTTTCTTCATATCTACCTAACAGCAGATAAAATGGCCAGATTTATAGTCATGTACCTGTTTTTGTGAAGTATCTTAATAATCTAAAATTACACAGCTCTTGCTAAAATCTATCTATATTTATTTTCTGTATTTTTCCCAATAATTCCTTCTAAAACACGGATAACAGCAAACTGACATTATTTAGTTTCTGAAGTTCATGGGGAAATATTAGTACTTTTACTAGAAAGTTTATTTTAAAAGGATACATAGTTTCAAACACTTAAATCAGTTTTAATTGATCACATGACAGATCAGTTTTGGAATAAAAAACATTTATTTTTTTCAAAGACTCTGGATATTTTGATATTTATATGAGAAGTAAGACTCTGCTTTCTCCCAGAATAACTCTGTGCATTTAAGCAGACAGATTTTTCATAGTTTTACTCACACGAGTAGGTATGAATAGCACCTACTTTGTGTACAACCCACTGATATTTTCATAGTTGAAGTGGGAACACTTGGGTCAGAAACTTTCACTAAAAACACTTGTATCAGTGGTTGGATGCTCTGACAGAAGAATTTCCAGAGCTAATTACTCTTTCAGGCCATCAATGGAAAATTGTTGTTTCTGAAGAAATCATCACTGCTGTTTCCTTTTTCCTGTTACCGGAGCATCAAACGTTTCCTGAAGTCAAAACAACCGAAGCTGCTCATTCTCCCTAGAAAGTCACTGAAAAAATTCAAAGCTAAATTCAAAGTACATATTGAAAGATCCCTTTTTGTCTCTTCTGTACCTCAAGAAAAAAAAAAATGCCTATTGTTCGATGCAATGCCTAAAAAGTCCAACAGAATTTTCGAAATCTATAGACATATTTCCATAATTTCCTTGGTGTTTGGAATTTAGGGTTCTTTTTTTCTCCCAATATGCTTTGTGGTTACTCAGGAAAGAGAATCCTCTTCTGCTAGCATTTATAATCAATTCTGCAGACACAACAGTACAGGTAATGTCTTTAGTTCAAATCACAGCACTCAGCATTCCTACTGCTCCCACAGAAAACAGACACAGATATACAGAATGCTTTCTATTTATATTCACCCAATAGTCATTTCATACTTCGTGAAGATGCACATCTTCAGCACTTCAGTTTACACTTAAAGTACCCCTATAACTCTTAGCCCCCACTATCCTTACCACACTTCAGGCAATTAGGATGTCAAAAAACGAACTTGGTAACTTTTACCATAATGTGGTAATTTTTTGTGGTCACGCCTCCTGTGCCTTTAGTGGATTCGGGATTGTGTTAAAACATACAACACATAAATATTCCTAATCCCTTGGGTGGATGACTTTTACATATTCTTAATTAAAGTGAAATCTCCTTTTTGAGAGTACCTCAACAAAACCTTGAAATGAACAAACCTATTTTACAGCAAAACCTCCTCCCTTCTTCCTTGTTCATCAAGAACTAATCTCCCTCCATCCCTGCTTTGCAAGAACACAAAAGACAACCACAGAAAGTGAACAGAGCTGATAATGAGTACCCAGTTTGGAAGGAATGAGAGAGGAGGTAGGGAAGGGAGTTAAAAATCCTTTTTGTGCCTGCTACCAGACTCCACCCAAATAAATCCAGGAAAGACAGTACTAAGAATTAGAATTGTGGTTGGAAAAGCTTATTTGCTTTCTTGTCTTGCTTTGAATCGATACAATTTCCTGATGGAGCATGCATTCTCGGGAACTTTGATGCACAAATTAGAATCTGTGTCTCTTCTTGTCTGCATGCTTAGTATCTGAAGAGTGCCAAATAGATTTAAAATCTGAGCAAAACTCTGACAGATTACTTTAAGCCATACAAACAATCAGTCAAAAATTAACCTATTTACAATTCTGTTGAGGTTTAAGAGTTTTGTTTCCATTAAATCAGAGGAAGTTATACAAAGGTGAGATAATATAGGAAGTCAGGCACAATGTCAACTGTAAAATCTGATATGACTCCCTATCAATTAAAAGGGTTTGATTCAGCTTCATATGCATAAAACATTAGTCTCTTGAATTCTACACATAACAAAGTATGAACTGAATGGTAGAAATTTACATTTAACAATAAATTCCTTGGCAGGAGCGAGGGGGGAAGGAAAGGCAAAATTCTACTGTCGCTTCCCGGAGGGGGCTGCCCTGAGGCGATCCGGGGTCGCGACCCTCCTGGAGAAAGCGTCCCATGAGGGATAAGCCTTTCCAAGGGGCCTTTGCAACTCCTCCGGAGCAGGGGGACAATCCCTTCCGAGGCAGGGGATAGTGTCTTACAATATAGCCATTTTGGCTATATGAGTGATTTCAGCTCAGAGTGATTCAGCTTGTGATTCTAGCTCATAAGAGACTTCCCAGGCAGGCCGGGGGACAGGAGAGATGAGGGAGTCTGGTGCGGTGTATTCCACAGATAAGCTTTATTCAGCCATCCCTGTGAAGGGGACCAGCGGCCAGGTTCTCCCTCCTGAGCCAGGGTCCCTTCTGGGAATTTATGGGGAAAGAAAGGGGTGGGGGGGATGTCAGTTAGCCAACAGGATAACAGCGATTACCACACCGAGCAATGCATGTCGGGCCTACTTTTTGGTCACCGTAAGTCTGAGGAGAGTCCTTATCTCTGAGGAGATTTTAGCCCTCAGGCATCTCTCCTCCAAGGGAGTGCAGGGGGTTCCAGCGCCAGAGGCTGGCAGCCCTCCTCATTCCAGTAGTCTGAATTCAGAGGTAGAAGTAAAACCATGGTATGCATCATGTTCTCCAGGCGTACATGCAGTTTTGTTCTAATTTGAAATTCTGACTACATTGAAAAGTCACTAAAAATCTCTCTTGATCTAACTCTGAACAAAAAAATTCCTATTTCTATTACAGTTATAAAAGAACCACATTTTTAAAATGTACAAATATCAAGAGAAGAATCTATCCTGCTGTCTCCATGAACATGAACAAAGAATTAAACAAAATTGTTGACTGTCAACAGGAGCAGTGGGACACTTCTCCTATGTTTACTGCATGGGTATTTAGAGACCAGTTCTATACCTTTTAATTTATGCAGAATGACTAGCTGAAGTTAAAAGGATTTCCAGTGAGCAAATTATTTATAACAATAAATCTCATTCATTCATAAATATTTCACTGAGTATAAAATCACACATTAAAGTGCTATTACTTTCATACCCTTACAAAATTAGTTTCTTGAGTGGCAGGAATTTTACTTCTTATACAATACTAAAATTTGAAAACAAAACAAAACAAAACGAAAAACAAAAGAGAAGGAGAGCAATTCACAGAACTGTGGAATTACAGATGAGGTAACAAGATATTGGATTAGGCTGCCTGGAATCCACTCATGCATTTCTCACTAAAATCTAAAGTGTAGACATGTCTTCTAAACACTGAAAAACTTAGTCCTAAATAATAATGAAATCAAGTAATTTCAGAGAAAAACCTCTCATTTCTCTGAAGACTATTGGCCTGACAGTCATGAAAACAAAATACTAAGAACGTCATGATCCAATCTAACATCTCTTCAACAAGCTGACTATTGACTCATAATTTTAATGTGAACACAAGGGGCTTAAATAGATACAGCTAGTGTGGGGCGCTTCCATCAGAGTTAATATTTAAATATGATCTGGATAGTCAAAGCTTTCTCTACTTTGAAGACCTCATAATCCAATTCATGATAAAATGAGACGCAACATAGGACCTCATGTCGAATTACTGACTTGACTGAATAGGAATGAAGCATAAAATCTAAAAATGTGTTATCTTTAGTAGTTTATGGTATCTTAAATTCCTCAATTGAGTTGATTTATAAAACATCTATATAAAGAGAAAAAGGCAGGCAAAAAGTCCTCCAATTTTTTCTGAGTTTATTTTTTCTTAATATAATACATTTTGCTTTTTGAATTTGCTTATATTATTGACAGTTATTGATAATGTGATAGTAATATTGATAACAAGCAGCTAAGCCAGAAAAAGCTATGATGTCTGATCTCTAGACCAATTTGCAAAATGTTGTTGTAGCTAGCATTGATGTAACTGAAATTGTGCACTGTAGTTTTCGGTCCAGCACTATATTTTAACACTAGTTAACATGAAATTAACATTAGATATATCTTTCTACGTTATCATAACTAGAGTTCTGTTCCCTGTATCAAAATAAGTTTAACTTTTAAAGATTTTCAATGGGTTTTTTTATTTATTTTGAAACTTATATTCTCTAGAGCTGTGTGGATTTGAAGAGAAAAATGTCCAAGTTCAACAAAGAGTTAATGACCTTATATGTAAACTGCTACTGTTAAAAAATAGATTTTTAATCATTAGAACACAAAAATACTTAGAAATAATTATAATTTTATAAATATTTTAAACTAGCATGTAGGCATTCTTTTTGGACATAAAAATGGATTTCTTTGAAGGAAGAAGTCAAAGACTATTCTATTGTTTAGCAATTAAGATTTGAATTTATTCACTTATCTTCCATAAAAAATTACCTAACACCTCTACTGAAATTTTGACTCCTTGTCCTATACATGAAGATGTTTTCCAAGCTACCCAGTCCCGGATGAATAGCTTAATTCAAGTTTTGTTTAGCTGCCAGCTGCAGTTAGTGTCTTTCAATACTGATGTTGTAGAGCACAGAATCACAGAACAGTTAAGTTTGGAAGGGTTATCTTGTCCAACCTGCCTCCTCAAACAAGATAAAGAAAGCTGCCTAGGACCTTGTTCAGACAGCTTTTGGATACCTCAAAGGATGGAGAGTCCACAACCCCTCTGTGCACCCTGTGCCAGTTCTTAGTCACCCTCACACTGAGAAAGTGTTTCCTGATATTCAGATGGAAGCCCCTGTGTTTCAGTTAATGCCCATTGCTTCATGTCCCATCACTGGGACCATTGGGCACCACCGGGCACCACTGAATGTTTGGGGTTTTGTATAGTTCCAAGGATGGAGACTCCACAACCTCCCCGAGCAACCTATTCAGGTGCTCAGTCAGCCCAAAGTAAAAAGAAAGCTTTGCTTATGTGGACAGTCCTGTATTTAAGTCTAAGCCCATTGCCTCTTTCTCTGTCATTGGTCACCATCATGAAGATCCTGGTTTCATTTCCTTACAGCCTCCCTTCATATATTTGCACACATCGAAGAGATCACCCTGAGTTTTTCCCCTACTCCAAGCTGAACAGTCCTGTTTCTCCAAGTCTTTCCTAAAATGGGAGTTTCTCCAGCCAATTAATCATCTTTGTGGCCTTTTTTGAACTCTCTCTAATACATCCATATCTCTCTGATACTGAGGAACCCCAAAGTGAACACAATGTTCTGGTATTTAATAGTCATGTGGCCCCACCAATGCTCAATAAAAAGGAAGATCATGTCTTTATCTGCTGACAATCCTTCTCCCATCCTAAGAAGCTGTTGGACATCTTGGTTGCAAGTGCACAGTGGTAGCTCATGTCCAACTTAGATGCCTCTGTAACCTTCTTTTCAAATCCATTTCCCAGATGGATGAGCTCACTCTGATCTTATTCCTTTCCAGATGCCCGTTTCAGCATTTTCTTAACTTCATTATATTGGTGTCAGCCAATTTCTCCAGGTCATTGAGGTCCCTCTTCATGACAGCACATATCTCTTTCATATCAGTTACCCCTGCCAGTTCTGTGGCATCTATAAAGCTGCTGAGGCTACACTCTCCCCCATTCTCCACATAATTAAAAAGAATACTGAACAGGGTCAGGACAGGATTGGTCCCTAGTGTATATCACTAGTTACCAGTTTCCAAGCAGATTTTGTTCCTCTCACCACCAAGCTCTGGTCTTGTCTCTTCAGCTGGTTTTCAAATAATCTCACTGTCCACCTCCAAAATTTATCAACAACTTGTCTGTGCAGATGTCATGAGAGGGTGTGACAGATACTTCCTGCTTCTGACCCCTGGTAATAATGTCACCATTGTTCTGTAAAGAATTCCTAAAAGAAACTGTCTCTTTAATGTCAGGTGAAATAGACTGTGTCAAAAGACAGTGAAATCTATGTAGACATTATCCTCTGCTCTCTCCTCATCTACCAAACCTATCCTTTCAACATAGGTTATCAAGTTGGTCAAGCATGACTCCCTCTTGATAAATTCATACTGACTGCTCCTGGTAGTTTTCTTCTTGGTCAATTGCCTGGAAATGTTTTTTCATGATTAGTTGATCCATCGCCTTTCCACAGATGAAGGTGAGGCCTGTAGTTCTCTGGGCCCTTTTTCTTGTCTTTCTTGGAGATAGAAGTGACATTTATTTCCTGAAGTCCTCAGACACCACTCATAGTCACCATGATCTTTTGAAGATAATAAAGAGAATAGTTGCAATAACATCAGGCCTGACTCATGGTCCATGGATTTATGTATGTACAGGCTGTTTAAGTTTTTCCTTAACCTGATTCTCTTTCACCAGTTACATGACTTTCCTACTGCAGATGTTGCCCCTGATTTTAGATATCTGGGATGTTTAAAGACAAACTTTGCTAGTAAAGATGGCAGCATAAAGAGGTATTCAGTACCCTCAGCCTGTTCTGCGTCCTTTTACAGCAAGGTTCCTGTTGCATTCAGCAGTGGGACCATATTTTTCCTATCTTTCCTTTACCTCTTGATATATTTACAGATACCTTTTTTTGTGCCTTTGACATCACACTCTGTTTCATCAGACTCTCTTTCTGGGCTTTGATTTTCCTACCTGCATGTCTCCATGCTTAAACAGTGTCTTTATATTCCTACCAGGTTACCTGTCCCTGTTTCCACCCTCCATATATTCCGTTTTTATGTCTGAGTTTTGCAGGAACAACTTGTTCCCACATGCAGACCCCCAGATATTTTGCCTATCTTCCTGTTTGTTCGGATAGAGTGCTCTGAGTTTGCGGGATGTGAGTCCTGACCATCAACCATTTCTCTTGGGGCTTTCTTCCAACCAAGGCTTTATGTAATGGGTTTATTTCAAGATGAGCCTTGAAGCCCAAGCTAATCCCTGCTCTCTTGAAATCAGGTTTGTAACTTTCCTTTTGCTCTGCTTCTTCCTCTCAGGGTTCTGAACTCCACCATCTCACGGGAATGGTAATCAAGGCTGCCTTTGACTTTCACATTCCTAGCATCCTTCCTTGTGTGTGAGTATGAAGTCCAACAAAGAACCTCTACACTCTGGTTCCTTTCTCATTTGAGTCAGGAAGTTGTCACTTCAGGAATGTCCTATATGGTTTATGCCATGCTGTGCTGTCCCTTTTCCAGCAAATACTGGGTGATTGAAGTCTACCATGAGGACCAGGACCTGTAAATGTGAGGCTCATTCCTGCTCTCTGTAGAAGGTCTCACCTTGTTCTTCTTGGTCAGGTCTTCTTGGACACCCACTATTATGCTATTACCCAAAAGCTCTCTGTTTGTTCATCATCCATCCCCAGGAAAAGCTCCGTGCATTTCAGCTGCTCTCTTAAATAAAGGGCAGCTTCACCTCCTCAACTTCCTGCTCCGTCCTTCCTAAAAAATAACCCTAATAACTCATCTGAAGTACTCCAATCATGTAAGCTATTCCACTGCATCAGCCTGATTCCAGCTAGATCAAATGCTGCAACTCAAGACAGATTGCTAATTCACCATATTTCTTCCCCATGCTACACCCATTGGTATACAGGCACTTTAGACAGGCACCCCTGCTGATTTCCCAGAAGGTGCTTAGGGGGAGAAAAAATATATTGTGGTATTTCATACAGCGTTTTAGAAGTGAGTCATGACATAAACAATAAGTTTAGGAAAATTTTCCCAAAGTTCTTTTGAAATAAACAGAATTTTAATTGAATAGACATATAGAATAAGAACTGATAATCATTATTTCCAAAACACTTCACAATTTTTCATGCTATTCATATTTCAGTTTCAGAAAGAACAGAAATTCTGTGAACAGATAAGAACTACCTTTTACCAGAAGTTTTCAAATATTTACTGATATAAGTCAACATATTAGTAATGAGACCAATTTACTGATTAGTTTGTTACAAATTTTTTAATAAACATTGATTCCAACTTTCTTCTCTGTTTCCCATGAGTTACACAGCAATGTTGTTTTTATAACAGAGATTATAATCCTAATTAATTTTGCCTTGTGAAAACTTTATCAGTAAAACATACACTAGTTATTCATCATACAGGAGCACTTTAGACTAAACTCTAGATACAAGCTGCATGAGGAAAATGTCTACTTTGGCCAGAAGAGTTAGCTTACAGAGTAAACGTCAAAGCCTTATAAGCAGCAGAAGGAAAAATTTGTCTGCTTGGATCTTGGATGTCTTAACAACACTTGTCAACATCTCTTGGAATTTTTGCAAAGTAAGCTGTGAGCATGCACTGGAAACAGTAAGACACTACTGTTTCATATTTTGAGTGCTGAACTGGAAGCATAGCTAAAAGGAGAGAGAAATTAACTTTAATCAATTATTGCCAAATGTAAATATTCCCATGAAACAATAAATGAGAAGTCAGGGTTCTGTGCAAGTCAGTTTCACAAGGAAACACATTTTGAAAAATTTTTTATGCTTAGCAAAAAGGACTCAAACAGATAGAATTCTCTCCTACAACTAGCTATTTATTTTCCTGTTATCTTGTTAGACTAAATAGTTCAGACACTTTCTAGACTTTAATAAGCAAGCAGCAGAACGATTAAGACTCGAGAACTGATGACAATAAACTTTGTGGTCACATGAACTTATCAGAAGGGAGAGCCATCTTGAAAGAAAGCCTGGGCAGGTTGGAAGAGAGTGCTATCAAGAACTGTGCAAAGTTCAAATTTATATTTTAACAAAGCCAAACGCAATGTCCTGGAATGACATTACCAGAGAACCCAGTCCAGACTGAAAGCATGTGGCTGGGGAGAAGCCTTGCTGAAAGGGTGCTAGGGTTCCTGGTGGACAACAAGCTGAACAGGAGTCAACAAAGGGAAATTGGATCCTGTACTGCATTCCCAGGGGCATTACTAGCAGAGACAGAGACATGATCATCCCATTCAGTGCTTGTCAGGCCATGCCTGGAGTATATTGTATTCAATTCTCAACCCCACAGTTCAAGAATGATGCAGATAGACTAGAGAGGCTCCAAAGGAGGACCACAGAAATGATCAGATGGCTGGAGAATCGGCCCTATGAGGAAAGACTAAAGGAGTTAGGTCTCTGGTACCTGGAGAAGAGAAAACTCAGGCGGAAACTGATCACAGCATTCCATTACTTAAAGTGTAGCTACAAAAAAATCTGAATTTTTTACAAATTGATGATGGTAAGTATTAATTGTTAGGGGAAAACAACAACAACAACAAAGTGTATATTTATTCTCGAGTTTAAGTTACCATTTGCAAATCAGTTTTCTGTGTAACACATGGTATATTCCAGCACAAGCAGAAAGCAAAATAAACCAGGACTGTTTAGCTCCCAGTTACCTGCAGGAAAGTTATATATGTTGCAAACCAATTGCGCTGTGCGACTCACTCAGTGCATCACAACTTGGTATGACAAAACTTATTGGTTCATCTACAGCTTAGTACTTAGGTGTAGTTAAGCAAACATGCAGACTATGTGTATTCCAACATGGAGATCAAATTAATAGTTCCTCTGTGGCTCAGAACTCTGCAGGCAGAAGGATGCCGAATGGATCAGAACCTTCAGACTGGTTGGATCTTAGAGGTCTTTTCCAACCTTAATCAATCTATGACTCTGTAAGAATATGACAGACCTGTCAGTGAACTGAGCTGATAATTCCTGAGCTGACACTTATATCACATTCCAGATTCTATTTAGGATTCCTGTCTCCCCTGATTTTTTTCTTTTCATTATTCAGAGCATGAGATCCTGCTTGACTTCAGTCAAAAGAGCTTATAATATTTCATACTATATCAGAAACAAATAAATCCATTCATGGAAAACCTGAATTTTGCCTTCTATAATAAGTTGAATATCTCAAGATAAAAAGATACCTGGGTCTAATTTTAAATGTCAGATATTAGTCATTCTTGTCATATTACAGGAGACACCTATAACCATGTTTCGTTTACATAAAACGAGTTTGCATAGCTGATTTCTCAACGGAACTTCAGTAAGAAATTAAAATAATGGGTCTTACTGCAGCAGACTTCTCTGATGACAGTTAGCTAATTTTCAGTGCTTGAGAATTTAAAAAATATTTTGACAACTAGTAGTGAAAGCTTTCAAGCCAATTCCACTTCTACAAAAAGTGTCACAATTTTTTATTATGCATTCATTATCATAGATGTACAGGTTGGCTATTAGAAGAAATTTTTTACTGTGAGGGTGTTGTGATACTGAAACATGTTGCCCAAGGAAGTTGTGGATGCCCCAGTCAGTGTTCAAAGCCAGGTTGGGTAAGGCCTTTAGCAATATGGCCTATGGAAAGGTGTCCCTGCCCATGACTGCAGGGTTGAGATTAGGTGATTTTTAAGCTCCCTTCCAACTCTTGACATTCTGTGATTCAATGACTTCTTCACATGAAAAGGAATGAGCAATCTGATTTATCGCAAAGTACTGTCAGGTTTCTAAAATACTATGCTTCAGCTCTACCTTCAGTTCAATATTAAACAGTAATGAGTTTATATTCAAATACTCACATACTAAATAGGGAAGTACTAGTAAAATTTCTGTGCAAATAGGTATGTTATTTGGTGTGAACACAGGCATCCACATACCATAGACAATCCAAGATACTGTAATTTTCATCAAATAGTCTGATTGATTTCAAGGCCTACACCAAAAAGCAAAGGCTGATCTTAAAGTTCTACTAAAGCGCACACTTACTGATTATCCCTGCTATTAGGTTCTGCAGCTTCACTCCTTGTAACAATCAAGCTCAATAATGCCTTGAGCAGTCAGGCCACATTTCAGGCACTAAATTGGTCTCTAATCTCTAATCTCTCACTAAGTCAATTGCACACCTGCAATACATCTTCCTATGATGACCTTACCTGCATATATATGGAACTCCAATGCATGTAAATGCTTACTGATGGAAAATTAGTTCTCATTTCCTATTTCCCAACTTTCAACCCATTTGTCACATTTGTTGCCCTCCTTAGAGGTTGCTGAAGGAAATTCCTTAAAATTAGACATTCAGTTCTGTTTAGTAACATCTAATATTAACCCTGTTTCAGTATGCTGCTCAGCAATCAAGGATTTTGAGGGTTTTGTTTAGCAGTTGCCTGCATTTATAAATATGTATGCCACTAGAATATGTCAAGCCAGATCTTCTGTATATTGTAAGCCTAGGACCTTCTATTACAATTTCTCTAATATGGAGAAAAATTATATTACGTTATGCTTCTGTAGCATGAGGTCTAAAGTATTAATTCACTTCACACTTCTTAATTTCACAAAAAATTAAAATCCTACAGAAATGTGCTGATGTCTTAAATCAATTCCTCTTTCCTTCAAGCTGAGAATCAAAAAAATTTAGTTACCCACAATCATCACAACTTTTTTTTTTGTTTTCAATATGATAAAATTGGAGGTTTCTCATTCTTATTTTCATACTTGAAATTGAAGCATACCTTGGACCCAGATCACAGTGGTTTTGGATATCGGGCCCCGGATGTATGCAACTTGACTACCAAGAAGCATATTTGAATTAAAATTTCATTTTTAAACAGAGTATACTTTAGTTTATTGATTACATAGGCAGTGATGCACCCAACATAGCAATTATGATTTAGTTTTATCTGTTTAAAGTTACAGTAATGGGAAAAGAATCAATAGGCTCTAGCTGGTATGAGATCGTGTTTCACCCCTAATAGATGCCTAGAGAAAGGACTTACATACAAAAGTGAAAACTGTGAGAATAATTTATCTGAAATTCTTATTGGCACCTTTTCCAGTCTTTTATGACAAATTGTGAGTATATCTAAATAACACCTTCATATAAAAAAATAGAGTGCTTTAGAGCAATAATCCATTTTTAGATATAACCACTTGAAGTCCTTGCATACCTCACAACTACTATTTGTGAGAATATTTCCAGAGATTAAAATCCCTGTGTTATCTTCCAAATATATATGACTGGTTTGCTCTAGGAAAAGTATCATTCAGGTATTCTGAAAACTGATTACAATCTGTCAATATATGCTGCAGGCTGAGATTACAGCTGATGAGATTTTCTTTGTAACAGAAAATAAAACCAAATGGTTTACAAAAATAAAATTCCAGGAAGCATTGGTATAGATAGGTGAAGAAGGGGTCAATGTTTTAAAATTTGAAGAATTTAGTGATAAGTGATTATATCAGTTTTATTACATCCAGTATTAAAGTTGAACTTAAAAAGCAGGATGAGTCAATATTCTGCTAGGTC
The DNA here is from genome assembly GCA_013397815.1 of Aleadryas rufinucha. Classification (NCBI taxonomy): domain Eukaryota; kingdom Metazoa; phylum Chordata; class Aves; order Passeriformes; genus Aleadryas; species Aleadryas rufinucha. Next base: position 111,947 of record VZTH01011318.1, read on the forward strand.
TTGCTGAAAACCTGGTTGAAGGAGAACATGTATGTACTCAGAAATATGTCTTAATGACCATGATTTCAAATGGAAAAATTAATTGGACATCATGGGACAATATAAAATCCAAATGGGGAAATAAATTAAGAGAAACAATGTGAATGAAAATGAAACAAGTTAAACTGCCAATGATCTTTGGTTCAAGAAGTCAGTCCCCTAGAATCAAAAGCAACCACAAAATAGAATAATTCAGAAAATTATTATCATCTTAACCCCTAGCTGGGGTTTGGATTGCACTACATTCTGTTACTACTGTTCCAGAATTTTTCCAAGTCTCCTTTATCAAAGTTGTATCAAAGTTTTATCAAATGACCTGGAGGAAGGGATCAAATGCACCCTCAGCATGTTTGCTGGTGACAGTAAACTTGGGGGAGTGGCTGATCCACCTGAAGGCTCTGCTGCCATTCCATGGGGCCTTGATCAGCTGGAGGGTTGGGCAGACAGAAACCTGATGAGGTTCAACAGGGCCAAGTGTCAGGTCTTGCACCTGGGGAGGAGCAGCCCCAAGTGCCAGCACAGGCTGGGGCTGACCTCCTACAGAGCAGCCCTGTGGAGAAGGACCTGGGACTCTTGGTGGGTCACAAGCTGTCCATGAGCCATCAGTGCCCCTGTGGCCAGGAGGGCCAATGTCATCCTGGGTGCATTGGGAAGAGTGGGGCCAGTAGGTCGAGGGAGGTGATTCTCCCCCTCTACTCGGCCCTAGTGAGGCCACATCTGGAGTGCTGTGTCCAGTTCTGGGCTCCTCAGCACAAGAGAGACAAGGAGCTACTGGAGAGGGTCCAGTGGAGGGCCACAAGGATGATCACGGGTCTGGAGCATCTCTCTTACGAGGAGAGACCATGGGGGCTGGGTCTGTTTAGTCTGGAGAAGAGAAGACTGAGAAGGGATCTCATCAATACATAGAAATATCTCAAAGGTGGGTGTCAGGAGGATGGGGTCAGACTCTTTTCAGTGGTGCCCAGCAACAGAACGAGTAGCAGTGGCCATAAATTAAAATACAAGTTCCATGTCAACATGAGGAAGAACTGATTTACATGGAGAGTGGTAGAGCACTGGAACACGCTGCCCAGGGAGGTAATGGAATCTTCCCCTCTAGACACATTCAAAATCCACCTGCATGTGTTCCTGTGTAACCCTCTTTAGCTGATCCTGTTTTGCAGCAGAGTTAGACTAGATATCTCCAGAGGTCCCTTCCAAATGTAACATCTTGTGATTCTTTTTGTTCTATGCAGAATCGATTCATGGACAATATTTTTCTTCCTACAGTAATAATGTCCTGTTGTTTATATTGATTTTTTTTCTCCATTTAATATTCACCCTTTCTCTCTAGTACTCCACTCTCTCTACCTCATACCTAGAAAGAAATTATGTCCTAATTACTTTCAGTTTGTGTTTTATTATTTTAACTATGTAGATATATTTTTATATTTTTTTAAATGAGCAGAACTAAAAATCTTCATCTGTATCTATTCTATTTTGATTTCTTTGAATTCATGCTCACTTAATATTCATAGGAGTTTTTCTCACAGATTGTGTTATCCTAGGAATGGATAATAGGGATTCCTAGGGTTACTCAGTACTTCAGCAGTACTGCCAATATGAAGCATTTTACCAATTATTTTATTTATTTTATAAGGTGCCAAAATACTCTTATTTCAATATGATTATTTACTGTTCTGTTGAGCAGTTAATCAGTACAAGAATTAGCTCAAACTCTACACATTTTGGTCTCCCAGAAATATTAATGAGTATAAATAAATAAAAAAAATATTTCAGCAAAACTCCTGAAAACTCAAAAGTTTCTATGACTGAGGAAACTCATCCTCCAGAGAGCTCTTTTTATAGGATACAGGAGCCATAAAATCAGACCCAACATTAAAATATGCATTTAAAGCAGAAAAAAGATTATCTTGTTAAGAAGAGCTCTTAATTATGATAAAAACAGCACATGCTTTGAAGACCCATTTAACTGATCTAACCTTTAAAAACCAGCACTGATTTATTTCTCCACCATCACATTTTAATAATGAATCTCTCTGATAAATGTGCATCTTTTTAGAAAGACACACAAAGGGCCATACGTGCTTACCTTGTGGGACTTCCACCATTGATTTAATGACATCACTTATAGAAATAAAATGGATAGGACTGCAGTTTCTATATATAAATGCTGAGCATTTATTTTTTAGAGCTAGAACTGGTTTAAGATGCACTATAATGATAGAAATATATCTATATTCAAAGAAACAGTACTGACCTACTATCTGCACTTTTCTCAAGCTATTTTCAGCACCTTTGCACATTTACATTTTATAAGCAGGAAAGGAACATTTCTCTACATTGCTTTATAAAAAATAGGGGCTGACTTTGTTTTCTGTCTGTCTAGAAGCGTGCTTCACTGAATAGAACTTCAAAGTCTAATCATTCACAGCTTGTATTTTGGCTTGTGGCAAGGACATGGCTTAGGTCAAACTGCTTGTTTGGGGGGGCTTATTAGTAAAGAAGTATCATTTTTAAAAAACAAGGTTGGAAGCAGTTCACTCTCCTGTAAAGCTCAGAAATCCTCACACAGGCCTTACAAACACATATGTACCCGTTATGTGCAAATCCAGCTAAGCAGAAGAAACAAGGTGATGTTTCCCCAGGTAATAAAATGTAGGTGTTCCTTATGAAGGTTTACATACCTTCAGTATATTTCCTATGAAAGAAATATTGTTCTGAAGATTGTATCTTTATCAAGTATGCTAATATTTTGGGGATTTCTTGCACAATCTTTTAAGTAATCTTAACATTGTTATGGTCTGTTTCGTATTATATTATGTCTTTACACTGCTAACCTGCAAGCTCAAGTTATTTGACTAAGTAAATGAAGCCTTTCAGGCAGCAATGTGACTGGACTACAATCCAATCAGATAATCACTGTAATCATAGAAGGTCAACTGAGGTCAAAGATAGTTCACACACAGCGGAGGAATAGAAGAGGCTACAGAAGTATCACAGCAGCAGGTGATTACCTTCAATTCAGGTGCAGATGAATTTCTCATCAACTAACACAAAGCCTACATGTAAATACCATGATACAAAGAATAACCCTAGAGGTGATTCAGTTTGAAATTCTGAATATGATTTTTAAAAGCACATAAACAAAAAGCAAACTAGCAGCATAAATCCAGTAAATCAAATAATTAATTAAGTGTATGAAGGCGTGATACAAAAATGGCTTATCTAGTAGAAATTCTACTAGAATTCTATCTAAAAATTCTACTCTTTTTAAATGTATCTCGTAGTATGCAAAAAGAAAAAGAAAGCTAAAATTACAGAGCAAGAAACTTAGACATAGATAATTAAGAAAAATGCAAACTGTCCTTCACTTAATAATTATACTTGTAGCAGTGCTACCACTTCATGAGTTAAAGATAGAAAAGTACATCATAGAACTTAGCTGAATATTATAATGAACCTAATTAAGAGTATCCTTGAAAGACTAAAACCAGGTAAGAAATATAGCATCAATTTCCCTACAAGATACATAATGTAAACAAAATTCTGGTAAAAACTTTGGAAAGATGTATCAAAATGAAGAATTAGGATTACTATGGCATGCTAAGTAAAAAAACCCAAACCAGAAGTGGATATAGCATTATTGATAAATATGAAAAATATGTCTAAAATTAAATGTAGGCATGAAATTTTAATACAGGTATTAGTATGAGTAAGACTACACTTCTGAACTGTTTTAAAGTCAGATTAGGATGGTCGCCAAGAAATGACCCTGGATTATGTTCACTGCAAGATGAACTCACTTTGTCATATTATTTATATCTGCATACATGTTTAAGATTATCCTGTAACCCTGAGAAGTCAGAAAATAAACAAAGGTATTAATTTAAAGCATCGTTCTTACTTGCTTATTTTCAGAGACAGGTGTGATGTTCAGACTCTTATTAGATCTATACATAAGCATATCCTATCCCTATTTATTCATCCAATGTATTCTTTATAAGTTTCTGTGTAGCCAGTACTTTGTATGGGTGATAACATAAAATCTGAGAAAATAAATGCTTGAACAACCATTTTTATGGGTAAAATCTTTTAATATCTCAAAGACATACAACAACTCAGGGATTCCTTGACAGAACTATTAGGTGCAGGAAAAAGGAAATGTTTGTGTATAGTCAGCTTATTATGCACAATTTGCATAATGTTAGAAAAGATAAGGGAAATAAAATTACCATTTCAGAAGAAAGTAATTCTTTAAAAGGTGGTAATATAAATTAAACGTCAATAAAAAGCTGCAGTGGATCAGCAGTTATGGCTGTCCTTTCTTCTTCCTTTGGGCATTACACAATTTGCAAGACAACAAATCAGACAAAATAATTCTATTTCTCTTTACAAGCAATGGACGGATTTGATCTAAATCAGTGAATAATGTGAGATGAAGTGGTCTGAATATCTGAGAAGAAATAGTCATTCCCATCACAAATCTTACACAAAATGCAATATTCATATAGATGATACAACTCTGATATAAAAGCTGTGAACTCTTTCTCTCCCTTAAAACGGAGAGAAGGAATCTGTAGATTTTCCAAAGATGAAAGAGAATTCAGGAAGACACAAGCAGTTCAAAAATAAAAAGAAAAGATAAGTATTTCAAAACACTTGACCTACTGTGAAAGCATAGAAAATAAAAAGGTACAAAAAGAGATTGTGGAATATGTTAACAGTGCAATAAAACATTAAGATGAAAGGTTCTTAAGAAGAGGACAGACTGTTCATTGAAAAGTGAAAAAAAAAAAAAAAAAGGTATTGCATTCCACTTTGAACCCAAAAGGCAGTTTATCCTTCTACTGTAATGAAGTCCAAAATTGCCCTAGGAAAATACCTTATTTGTAAGACCTCTTGCTCACTCAGAATTTTGAAGTTTGGGTTCTTTTTTCAATTCCTAGTTTTTAAATTTTCTTAATAGAAATAGGTCTTACCTGGATTTTTTTAAAATTTAGCTTACTATTTATAACCATTCCCTTTTGGTTTTTTTTTTTTTTTTTTGGTCATGCTGGTTGCAGATATGTCAGTCTTTATTTTTCTCTGGTATTACTCCAGCTAGTCACAATTTATGGTTTTAGTAACATCTAATGTCCTGCCAGTTGCAGCTGGGAAATGCAATGACATGGTCCTTTTGCCAAAATTAAAAAGGAAACTCTGTCAGGTTGGTATTCTGGTGTGCTGGAAAACTCAGTCTCATTTGAGCAGTTTTTCATACCAGAGATAATGCTGGAAAACTATGTATCTTCTTCTTTTTTTTTTTTTTTCTTTTTAGTTAAAAGGTAATAATGCAGAAACCGACCTTTTTTACAACTACCCTTTTCAGCATTCAGCATGTGTTTTTCCTACTGCACATTGTAAGCACAAGTTATTACAGAAAAACATATATTTAGAGAGGAGAGGCAATAATTTGGCAGCAAAAAACCTGCAAAGAGCTGCATTTTCAGTGAAGAGTTCCATTGATAGTGCATGTCACAGTCAGATCTTCCATACCTGGCTGCAAGAACAACGGAGGAAAAAGGCTGTCACTAACTGGGAGGCAGGCTGGCAAAGTAAATCAAATCTATTTGAACCTGTAGCGACAGAAGATCTGTTAAACATACCCCAAGAGGCATGACTCTGAACACCTTCACAGCAGATATAACAGGTTGATCTTGAAATAACCATAAGAAACAGTCAACTAAAATCAGGTCTGTAGCGTCTTTTAGGCAACTTTCCTACAGTCAGTACTATTCACCGGATAATCTGTACAGAAATTATACTGGGAAATAAAGGAGGAGGAGGACAATGAAAGCATATATATCTGTTTTGTTTTTAAATCAGAAAAAAAGAATTATTTTTCAGCATGCCAGAAAAAGTAAGCTCAAATTATTGTACAAAAGGATTTTACTGTTCTGGGAACCATTAAAATAGTTCCATAGTCCAATGCTGGTCTAATAATGACAAGGGTAATTGGCCTGGTTTACATGAATAATCCTATTGATTTCAGTAGAGCTACTTGCGTGAGTAGGCCAAATAAAATTTTGTTCTTACTGAGTATTCAAATATCATTCTTCTTGAGTCTTACAATAATTTCTGGAGCTCTTAAAAATTTGTCTACAATTACTTCTTTTTAATATTATGTCAATGTCCATATTCTCTATCTTAAGGATATCGGTTTCCTTTTCCCTAAGCTATTTTAATAATCTCTGATAGAATGATAGCCATAACCCAAATAATGCATGTGTGAATACCAAAACAGTAGAGTTATTAATCTAGAAAAACTAAACATATTGTATTACATTTTAGGATAACACACTTTTATTCTTAAACACATCAGTTCTGTGTCCTACCATTATGACTCAGTCAGTTTACAGTATATGAAATCTTGCTGTTTACAAATACTGTCTTTGTCATTTCCTTCCTACTGATTTTAGCACTGCTTATTCAAGTCATAACACAAATTTTATGTTTTATTTAAAAATAATAATTTGGTACAAGATTTATATGAACAACGTCTCCCTTCTTCAGTCAGCAGATGACTTCCCCTCAATTTTTAAAAAATGTCCAATAAGGAATATAATATTAAAAAATGTGACTTTTAAGCTGTTCTATATTTTGCATACAGTTATGCCAAATGATTTTATCTGAAATAATATTATTGCAACAGGTATCAAAGAAGCAATGGATATCCACTTATTGCAAAGTGTTACCAACTTTTTATTCAATATTACAAAATTGCACTGTTATGTTTGCAATGCAAATTTTACATTCTTATAGTCTTGAACTACATTAACAACACTGTGGCCATAAAGATGCTGATATGCACTCTTTGCACAGTGCTTAGCAGGGAAGGAAGAAGGTCACTGCAATTGTCTTGTTTTTAAAGTTTGGACATCTGTGCTCTTGTTTGGTCATTTGTTAGCTACTGTGGGAAAGCATAAAAATCTGAATCAAGGTGAACTCGTGGAGCACAAGTATGCTTGATGAAGTACATGGGGAGTCTTTTCATAAGCAAAACTCCTACTAAAGACTTTTCTTGATGGGCAAATTAATTGCCACAGTCCTATAATGTCACTAGTTTTACTCACAGACTATTATACATTATTAAATTGCATTAACGTGATTGCAAGCTTAAAGCCTGATTTATTATAAACATATAATAAACAAGATTATGTTGCCTTATTTTTTTTTGCAATGAATCAGCATTTATTTTGTGTGAGTTGATGAATTCATTTCACCCATTAGGAATGATCTATGGGCAAAGAGGACTTCATAGCAGAACTTTCTTCTTCAATTCTTTGCTGAAAAGAACAGCAAAAGCATCGACAACAAAGTTCTCTAGGACTGCATTTCATGGTCTGAAATTTAAAATCTAAAACAGAACTCCATATCCGATATGTCTTCTGTTCTTAGGTGAAGAGCTAAGTTCACAGTATATGGATGATTCCTAGTTTTTATTGCACCTATGCAAGGAAGCACTGTCTGATTTGGATCAGGTTGCATCTGTCCTGCAGGTAAAACAAGAATATCACTTCACAGCTGTAGTTACTTAGCAGTGCCCATCATCCTTCAATTGATTCATATTCATATAAACACATACACAACAAAACACTAAATAAAAATGAAAATTCTGAGCCACTGAAGTTTACAGTCATTTCTGACATCAGCTCTAACAGACCTAGCATTTTATCTGTAAAAGCAGTTTCCTAAGATAGAAAGAGAAGAACAAGGGGTTAAAAATAGTGTAGGCTATTCCAGAGGCTTTTACCTACACATAATGGACTTCCCGAGTGATGAGTTAATATTCTGAGATACTCTGAAAACTTTACATAGTAATTATATGTATGATTTGCATTATACATTAGGTATGAGTAAGGAATCTAGTCGTACCTATCTTTATCCCTCTTTCCTTACGTAATTTAAAAAGCAGCAAATGGGGAAAAAACTTAGTCAAAGAGCTAAGCGTAAATACAGACATCTATGGTATAAAAAGAAGTCTGAAAAAATCCTTTCTGTTTCAAAACATAATTCCCAATATATGGCCTCAGTGATGGAATCTTAGCATCATAAATATTAATGTGTATAAAAAGATGTGATAGCACAGGGAAGTAGATACCACTTTTACACTTATTTTTTGTAGGGGCTCACAATGGGATTTTCTTTAGACAGATGTCCAGCATTCTTGTGCATGTTGAACATGCATGAGCTGTCAAACAGACAAAGAATAAGCAGGAATAGAAACACTGTTACCAAATTTGTTAGTGAGGTGTATGCATCTCCACTGTAGCTTTAGATCTTTCCCCATCAATGTCTAAATGAACCAGTATAAGAAAACCATATTCTGAACTTATTCTAGATAATTCTTAGAATTCACATTTTATTTCACACTGGAACTATTATCATGTTACAAATATGTCATGTTTCATACAATATTTAAAAAATAAAATCAGGAAAACCCAAATAGAAAGTTTTATGTTAAATATGCTGCTTTACAAAAAAATTAAATAGAAAATAAACATCCATATTTATTTTTAGAAAAAAACACCTATTTCCTGTCATTATACTTTCTCTTTTCTAGTAGTCCAAGATAACCTCTTTCTCTTCTTTCTAATTTGTCCTTCCTACTAGTTTTTCTTCTCTTCACACAGAGAAATCTGCAAAGAAAAATAACAAATGACTACAAGTACTGCATTTAATTACAGGAAAAAGGTTCTTAAGATTTTGTATTCCCTCCTACTTTTTGAAATAATGCAACAAAGTTTTAACTATGGCATCAAAAAAAAAGCACAACACATAATATGGGCCCTGTCAGATATGTAAAATTGCGTATGCAAAGGCATTATTCTCCTTTGAAAGGCTTCTGCACCACTGACCTTGCTGGGATTAGCTATTTGTACAGATATATGAAAATTCTGTCTATATATAGAGTAAAATATGAGCTCTTTATATCCTCAGTGGATACTTTGGAGGGTAACTGAAAGCACTTTAATTCCCAAACAGACTCTCTCCATTGACTACATAAGAGACCTGGATTCATAAACTGGCTGCCTGGATTACTAGCAGGAGAAGCAGTAACCTTTGCTCACTTCATTTAACATACACCTGTTTGTACAACAGTGGGACTAATCCACACAGAGAACCATTCCGTCAAGGAAACTAAGGATTTGCTGTTTAGTGCTTTTTCTATTTGGCCTTCAGTGACAACATCTCCTTAGCTTTCTGTCTACTGGCAGACTGACAGTGTTTAATTGCCTATATTAGATGCTAACACTGGCCCAATGAAGGCACATCCATACTGCCAACTAGGTTAAACAGCTGTGATCTGTAGAGAGAAACACTTGGTGCTGCAGGTCTGGAATCACAGTAGACCCATTTCAGATATTTTGTTTGTCCATTTTCAAATTCTCATTTAAAGTTTTGGCATCTGTCTTCCAGCTTTGTGTCATATGGAAGGAATCCAGTTTGTGCTATCTGATGCACCCCAATTCAATGCAACCTACACTGATAAGGAGATTTCCTTTGGAAAGCAGACCTGTTATCTTTATTTATTCTTTATTCCTTTCATCTTTAATAGAGCTGATCACCTGTATTCACTGAAACAAACAAACAAAAATACTACAGTTACTACTAGTTAAGTACTATCGCTCTTAAAAATGTAAAGACTGAGTAACTTTTTGGACAAACCCACTGAATATATTTGATTTTAAGATGATGTAACATATGTGTTCTTCAAATACATAAAAACTAAAGCCTAAAATGAATAGAAAATAAATTAAAGCATCCAATTCCTAGTTAAAGATGCATAGTAGCATTTCCAAAAGATAAGATTTTTTGGTTTATTTTAACTTTGTCCATTAAATTAAAAAAAAAAAAAAGGTATTATTTCAGCTCAGTAAAGCTTTTCAGTAAACACGAAAAAGTGACTACACTAATAAAGAGTGTTATAGCTACTAAAGGGGAAAAAAGCAAGTAATCTTAGAATGGAAAGTAAGTTTATATTTAAGTACCAAAATAATTCAATTTTGTTTCAAACCAAAATATTTCACTGTATTTCTACACTTGTCTTCAGACAAAATGGAAAAATGAATTAATGAGATGCTTTATTCAGATGTATATCTTTTTTTCAGCAGAAAAACCATACATTTCTTGCTTCAAAACCCGTAAAAGGTAAGAAAATATAAATCAAACAAACTTAGACACACTTGTAAGCACATTAACAGTTTTCAGTGATCCTGGAACATCCCAAAGTAAAAACAGCCATATTAAAAGCCTCTTTACGTAAAGAATGACTCACAAAGAAATCTAACTAAAGAATGAAATAACCTAAAGAGTAAGGCACCATACCTGTCTATTATTTTGTTTCTTAGATTACTCTTAATCCATGTCATCAATGCAGTTTGCTGGCTAAACTGCATGTTGCCGTAATAAGCAGTCGGCAGATTTTAAAAAAAAGCAAAAAAAAGTTTTGAATAAAAATGCTTCATCAGCTGCCTCTGCTGAAGATCCTCTATTGTCTGTTTTTTAGCAATAGCATTGTTCTATGCAATAGTGTGAAAATCAACACATTTCATCTGAGAAAGAGTTTGTCACATTTGAAAATAATTCTTTTCATGATATAGGGCATCAGTCACCCATTGATTGTCCTGAAACATCAGGAAAAAGGAGTGGATGACATCACCAAGAAATTGCTGTGCAATAATCTGGCACATGCCAAAGTAACACCAACAAAACTGAAAAGCTCTTTTTTGGTGAAATGCTAAAAAGTGATCATTAAGGAATGAATAATCTGACAGGCTGTTTATAAATAATTAAAACCATTTGTAAGATGAAAAAAACTTACATAGGTAGCCTGAATTTTTCAAAGTTGTCAGTGAGACTTTAGAGGGAGCTAGGTATCCAGCCTTCATAGGCAGCTTTGAAAATTCTGCTCTTTGTGTTTCCTGGATTTTTTTTTTTTTTTTTTTTTTTTTTT